>NQIM01000086.1:0-112735 GCA_003426235.1 Xylaria polymorpha | reverse complement strand
AAGACGAGCAAGGACACCGTGGATTTTCTCACCTCTCCCGTTCCAAACCCACAATCGAGAACTCGTCTTGGTGTATCAATCGGCGGGAAAATGAATCTATTATCAAACATCATAGTCAAAACGCTATGTTGTATGCGTAATCGAAGGGTCTCATCCTAGACACGCCGGTTGTTAGCTTCGTTCATCGGTTTCTACCCCCTCTCGTCAATGAGCAGCGCATGACACACCTCGTCAACGGGCACGAAGTACGTGTTGTTGTCGATAGCATATCGTTGAAACAAACGGTTGTGAAGAACAAACGTTTCTTGAACTTCGTCGCTAAGTTCCACGGTGTCCGCTTGGCTGTTGGCGGTTAGCAGGTCGACAAAATTATCCAAGCTGGGATAACTACTCGGCCATTTCTAGAAATATCCTCTTTTCAAATGACGATACCGTGCGGGTCTGCAGTTTTCGATGTCGACGCAATTTTTTTCTCACTTATTGCTCGCCAGGTGTGGCGGAGGCTGTCACTGTCACACAGAAACTCCGTGAGCTCACCGCAATCATCTAATAGGCTTACCCAGCCGGACCTTAATTATCTCAGCCTGCGAACCACTAGGATGGGGTTTAAAATTACTTCCTATTTTCCTGCTCTTCCCGTACTATAACTGGTATCTGCAAGTCGCGGAATCAATGTACGACGGCCTTAGACTTATGTGGAGCTAATGGGTATTATGACCTGGTCGACAGAACCACTGCATAATGGTCACCCACACGCAGCACCTCGGACCCCACGATACTGTTAGTACCGTTGTCGATCATGTACTGCATACACATCCATGAACTTCAAGCTCATATATATAATAGAACATTCGTCTGGTCAGGATCACTACGAAATAATGCATGGCCTGCACAAGGATCCGCGATAACATACTCAGATATACCATTGCGCTCATTAACTTGGTACCACTGGTTGGAGAGGAGAAAGAATGACGTTGAGCGGCACCACGTCTCATTGCAGGTTGCCAGCATCAAGTGTAGGCCTGGCTGGAGAACGACAGACTCTACACAACACTGGTATCGTTGGGTAGTAATGGCCTTGTTGTGTGGCCTGATAGGACCAAGGGACCAGTCGTAAAGGCCAGAGTAACGTTCATACTACCTAATAGAACTAGCCTGGCCTGCTACTTTTCCCCTGGTCTTCATAACACACACATCCCTTGCTACCCACTTGTCCCTCTCGGCTGCAGGTCGCGGTTCAACCGGCTAACGCGTACCCTTGGCCAGGCGGCCCCAGGAGCGGAGGAAGTTCGATGTTTGGAAAGGAATTGAAATGAGCGTTCCCAGGAAAACCGAAGCGCTGAAGTGCCGGGACAGAGGTGTGCTGATCTCGGCACTGTGAGGTGACTTCCGCCAAATGTCCCGTGTGGCGCACAACAGCAGCGCTCGAAGATCCCAAGCCAATGGTTCAGCCGGGTAGCTAACGCCTTTCGTACATTGCACAGAATGATTCACTACCCAGAGGATTGGGTCTAGTGAGAGAGATCCCTCCATGTCGTAATGAGATTGGCATTGTTATATGCTATTCCCTGCTACGGCGCCTGACATTGATGGCCAAGCTACGGAAAGACATTAATAAGACATAAACAAAGTATTTGGTCTAACGCCATGAGTGTCCGACTATTTATCTTGCTGCTGACTAGCCACGAGCAGACATATGTCCAGGCTTCCCTGTGGGCCACTATGGCAACAGGGGAGGACAGAGTATTATGCTGTACAACCGCTCCTAGTGCCATCGATCATCTACATTTTGAGAGAAGGTTCGAGAACCATGGCCAAACAACAGCAATTAACTTTCCGGTAACGTTGTCGGTTAGCCATTACCAAGCTAGATAACCGAACGGGCAATTGGTCGAATAGCATGTGCAAACAACTGAAGGAAAATAGCATCATCAGGTTTCGCGATAAATACCCTTTTGCGATTAGCGGACCACCAGGCCATACACTACCTCACCTCACCGCCACACCGTCTCTGGTAGTGTCAATGGCTCATCACTCATCAGGGGTCCGACAAGCTGGGTCATGACAGACATGTTTATTTGGCCTCCAGTAGCTCAGCCCCTGTCGACGGCATATATGTAGAGTAGTCTGGGGAGTACCTCCCGTTCCCCTTCTATACCGCAGTGTCAACGAGGACAGGCCGAATACCTGCCTATTTAATGATCCCACACGATCGATACGAAATGTGAAGTATAGCGGGCCGGCCATGGTGGAGTTAGTTCTTCGCCTAGACACGCCACGCTCTTGGAGAGGGTGGCATCGGAGGGTCATCACTTGGGCCGCAATATTTCGACAACACATTCACCAGTCTCTTGACCGAAACTGTCATTCTGCTACGGCGAATGTTGATCTTACGTGGACCATACCCAATCGCCGTAGCATCGAGCATCAGAAGAGCGAAGGCCTATATCACGACTCAGCTACCTATAAGCAATTACATCAACCCGCATGCCAACACGCACAGTGCAGACAAAACGAGCTTGTGCTGCTAATAATAACACTGGTACTGAGGAATAACAGGCCGTCCTTTTTCGCAAACGTGAGCCTCCAAAGTTACGATTGTCCTCCGCAGAGGCTCAGGATTTCCGTGGGCTCAAACCCCCTGCCTGGCAGCTCCGAGGGACGACTCCGCTTCGCCGCCTTTGACAGAAGCAGGCCAAGCTAAAGGCGGTTAATTAGCAGGCTCTAAAATCGCTAGACGCACGCAATTTTCCTTGCCGCTCCCCACAAGATCAAACTCACGAGAAATTACCTGCCGGCAATGTCCCAAATTGCTGGGAATTGTTCCACAGAATGGATCGGGTACGACCCGGTTAGCCATGGCAACCAGGGCGGGCCACGTCTAGGCGCTACCGGGCAAAGCCGGCCAACAAATCGCAGCAGCACGACGGCCAGCGTGGAATTATGCAGCTCTAAATGCATATATCCACGGTATTAGACACGTTAGAATGTTGTGCTATGGGACTCTGGGAAACGTTGCCGCATGACAGAAGGCAGCATGGCTCCCTGGACTAGATATTCCTTCGTCCTTTAAGATGTCTTACCTTATTTTAGTGAACATGCATTAGCGTGTACCAGAGTATCGGGTCAGACAGCTTTGTGGGCGTATCCATATCATTTTAGTTGGCTAATCTTGTCCGTCAGCACGATGCTCAGATGTATATAGGTTGGCACGAGGAAATAGCTTCGTTTTTTCCGGCTTCCCTTCAGCGAAACGTCAGTTCGGGATTAGCTTCAAACGCCTAGTTCCGAAGAGTTTTTTTTCAGGAGCGTGCGGCGGGTTTTCGACCTCTTTCTCGTGGGCTAGGCAGCGCCGCAGAAGTAGGAACGAAACAGCAAATACGACGAAGTAATTTGCCCCTCTAGTACCGGATTGCACAATGCATACTGTGTACCAAAGGGATTAGGCGATATAATAGCGCGCTATACTAGCCAGAAGGACTCATTTAAAGGTTGAGCCCGAGGTTCCCGAAGGGTTCTGGTGCTAAATACGTCGAGTCAATCTCATCCCAATTCAGCTTAATTAACCCGAGCGTGTGGCTCCCAAACGTCCATCTTGGTTTCACTGGATCCACGAACCTGGCGCAAGGAATCGCCAGCGTGTGGGCGATAAGCGGGATTCGACCAAGCTGCAAGCCACCCTCCCTCACATGCACTGTGGCCTAGGTACTCACTCAGGACACGGCATATGGACACTTCCACAACATTGGAACCTACACCTCTGCGGCATACATACCTACAGTACGGTAGGTACGCCAACAAAAGGTCTTGCCGTCATCTTACCCGTCATGTCATTTTACTTTGCACTGTGGCAATTACGTTAGCCTTGCTAGTGTACGTGTGCTGACTCGCTCAGATCAAAGCGTATGGCGTATGGCGTATGACCTGGAAGACGTTCGTCTGCTTGCCGTACCGTCACTTCGCTAACAATTGAAACATAGAGACGCCGTCGACGGACGTGAGCGAAGATGACCTACAGTACTGTAGAGAGGGAGACGCGGATTTGTTCCGGGTTAAGTCGTCGTTGAGACCGTGGGACGACTGTGTCACCTGCCAACGTACGTATCCATCCATCCTCAAACCCACTGCGACCACACAGCCCGCCCCTATCATTTCTGACGTGTTCTTGCATTCTGCGAATAGCGATTCAAGCACGCTACGACGCCGCTACAGATCACCCAATGCCGTGGCCCCGGAATAGGCCCAGGCAGCATGTTTCTGGTGCGACACAGTAATGAAGCAGGCCTGTAACGGACGAATGTCTCATTGTCGGTTAGCACACCTCCTAGCTCGCATTCCCAGCAATTTCTCTTATTTTCCTAGCACTCTCTCGACAGCCATGGTGTACACGTCATTCATTTGCCATCCTCTGGCTTTAGAGGAAGCTCCGTATGTTACTTGGTGTGGCAAGCGAACTTCCACGCGTGCTATGATCTTGGTTCCGCTCTTCAAAAAGGAGCGGAAGAAAAGCATGGCAAAAGGTTGTTTCCACCCCCATAATTTTCACCCTTTTGGGTGCATAGCACATGGCCCTAGCCTCACGATCCTATATAGCATGATCACACCACATACCGAAAGATACTGTAGTATGGGATGCCGCAGGGGCACGACAAGCCGGCACGATATGGGCTGGACCCCGGCTCGACCCGGGGCTAACCATCGCCATGGTATGCGTACCAGACGATAGATCTACTAGCCGAGCCACGTTCTACAATCATACAGCTCGACAAGCTCAAGAGCACTCTGGCAACTGCTTTTGGCCATGCAGGCAGCCTGAGACTCACAGGAAACCGCCCCAACGGCGCGGCCCGGACGGATGAGTCAGTAACAGTGGGCGTTCCAGCTCTCTGGGGCGCTCATGAGTGGATTCCAAAGTGTCTGGTGACTCTTTGCCTTGCTGTTCCCAACCCCTCCGACCCGGGAACTCGACACGTGAAGCCTGCTTCCAGCCTGTGGAATACTACTGCTATTCCAAAGACTGTGTCCTGTGGTTCCGAGGTCGCAGCAATGCGACGTGCCGCGCAGCTAAGTAGTTACAGTAGGACCGCACACATCTCCTATGCGTCATGCCCCATACTCTCCGCACGATATACAGTAGGTGTCTGTCTATATGTGCGTGCACGGTATTTACTGTACAGTATGTTGCGACAGCGCTCAATACCAGCCAATATGCAACCGCGCTACCACCGGGATACCAAGGAGAGGAAGGAGGATAATAAGTCCCAGGCAGATGACCCATACATAATGCGCCATGGACCTATCAACCGGGAGATATGCGGCCCAGAATGCGAGCAGATGAACGGGGCCATGTACGTATCGAGGGTTGCATTCGAAACATGCATGTGTTAGTCGAGTTGCTACCTATCGTCGTATATATACACATGCATGAATGCATGCATCCATAGTTCTGCCGCAGCTCAGTTAGTAAGTAGTAGATTAGTTCAGCTCCTTTCGACTCGACCTCGTACCCGACCCTTCCCCTGATTCCTCGAACACCGCCTAATGCAACACAACTCTTTGATCCCACCAAACGAAGTCCCAAGGCGGATAAAATAACAGAGCCAAGAAGGGGTGGCACCAGCACTGGACGGGGCCCGAAGCACCTATACTGTAGAGAACTCGCCGGGCAACGTCACAAGAGGGGGAGGCGGGCAAGAAACCTGCAGGTCGGCCGGTTTTCTGGCCTGGGGCCGCGACCAAATAAACGGCCGAAAGTTGTCCTAGATACTCAAAACAAGATAACTACCGGTACTTACAAATAACATATATTCATGATTTATTTATCTCCCCCCTCTTGCCAAGACTTGCCCTTTCCGCCCGTCCTACGTGTTCCTTTTTTTTTACCAACTCGAGTAATGCTGAATGTGGTCAGAGATATACATCACAGTGCAGGATTTTTTTGAACGGGCTCAAGCCCCTTTGTCATTCGTCCACTCGGATAACGTGAGAGTGAAACACAAGGGTATGGAATAAGTAGTGTAACGAAAGCAAAATGAAAAATTCTACATTAATCCCGTTACGATTACTGGGCAAAACACTCCCTCTTACATGTTGTTTATCGTCATCAGATGCCCTTGGCTCACGTAAGTAATTGGTTCGATCACCAAGAAATGAATTGACCCGTCATTTCTTGTTTATTTCCGTTATATGTCTCTCTCCTTCTCCCTCTTTCTGCCTCTCTACAGTAATCAGTTCTTTTAGAATAATTTCATTTAGTCGAGGCTCAGGAAGCATATGAGATTATGTTTTGCTTGCCCTTTATTGCCTTTTTGTCCTTGAACCCACATTTAATATTTCTGGGGGATTTGATCGATACTATTATATGTTGGTATTATTGATCTTATGTGTATCTATACTTCATGGACGGACATAAGCACTTGGACCTGCCAACTTGTGTGCATATTACTGGCACATCTACTGGCTTACGTACATAGACTTGGTGTCTGACTTTGCCTCACTCTCCCACACGACTAAGGATATTACGGACGGACCTGGATTCCTGCAGTCATCCTAACTCTTGGGTGCTGTAACTTGGGTGTGGTTGCCTTACACTGCGTCCTAAAGTGAGAAGAAAGACTAGGCACATAAGTAGTAGATTCATCCGTATTTGGTCTTTAGATGTACCCATCTGACAACCGCACAAGGCTATTCCCAAACCCTGGCGAGTGCTATTTATCAGCAGGAACCTCTGATCCTTAGTATATATAGTCTGCTAGTATCTGGAGTCTGTCAAGTCGCTACTGTAGAACGAAAAATTAGTTTTATTAGACTCGGCTATTAGGCCTTAGATTGGCAGACTAACCAATTGTTTATTCACCGACTATTGTAGGCTTGACAGGTAGGTACCTACCTACACTAGATGAGACAAGAGGCGCAATAATATGACATGTGATGAGACAACCAACCCACTGTTCGGGGATATACCATGTATCTGTTGCACAAATCATGAAAAACGTGGACAGGCTAACCCGGGTTGTCGGCACAGCACCAAGCCACGCAGGAGCCTGCCTAACAGTATCTGTAGACTGTCTGCAATTATTTGCTGAGGGTGTGAGTAGTAGATAGTTGATTGAGTCATCTGTGATTGAGGTCTGTTTATAAAGTATTACAAGTAGTATATTAACCCAGAACATCTTACAACTTGTACTGTACAAACGAGAGACAGTTATTCTTTTGCCTTTGTCTCAAACCAAGAAAGAAAAAGAAAACCGCCAGCGATAAGTGACCCTTGTCTATGATCTGCGTAGAAACGCCCAATCCAACGGTCAGACTGGTCCATCTATTGCCCTCGCCGTATGCCATGCATCTATGTATTCGCCCATGCCAATGCCCGGTTTTACGTTCCCTTTGCGCCGTTGTCCTCAAATCAAGAGAGAAAGAGAGAGGGGGGGGGGAGAGAACCACGATCTCGTGTCTGACAGCCGAGCTCGTGGCGAGAAACGGAAAATCCAGAGTTGGAGGATGCAGTGGGAAATTTCCCATCTGTCCTGCGTACAAACATTGATAGTAATCTAACACCACGTAAACACCGGGTTTCTGGCCTTGACCGTCTCTAGCCGCTCGACTATGACTTTGCGCCTGTTACCCTCCATACCCTCGGCTACGGCGTACCCGAGGTCACCTTCTACATCGTCTTGGGTGGTCTCCATATAGTTCTCCGTAGTATTGTACATTTGTTGTGCAATGGTATTGCTGTGTCTTCGTGCCGAAGCGAATGGGCGGTGGCCATATTTCTGGTGTGAAGTTTGAGCCTCCGACCTTGTAGGGCCCTGATAGCTTGACCTTGGCCCAACTCTACTAATAGTTGGACGGACTTGATCCTCATTCCACGACCCAGTAACCGGACCATTCTCAAGTCCTTCCGGTGACTGTGTCCTCGGACTTGTGGTTAAATCAAAACGACCTGGATGTGGGAGAGGACTGGAGAGTCCAAGCAAGTCCTCTCCATGGTTCACCGGGTGAGAGGACGAGTTGGCAGCACCAATGTCTATCTCCTCCTGAATAGTATCATGAAGCTCAGGCCCGACTTTCCGTCGCATCTCGGAAGAAGCCATGCGCATCGGCACAGCTACAGGGACATCCACCAAATCGTCCCATACACAAACCCTAGCCCGACGAGTGAGTTCTAGCGGTCCATGATCTGGTGTTTTTAACGTCTCAACAACGTTCCAAGCCTGGCCTTTCATAACGGCCATTTGCCGAGAAAACATCTTCTCCTGAAAATCGGGATCAAGCTGGAAGACTTTCCGTAACTCGTGCGAGGTCTGACTCCACCAGGTTGTAGAAGTTAGGAGAGGAAGGAAATGATCTCGGGTCTTTTGTGAGAACGGACGCCCAATGAGATCAACGGGTAGAAAAAGCCAGCCAAATGGAAAACTGTCGCCTAAGTTAGCTTCATGTAATTTTGTACAGCGAGGTCAAAGGGGATGGTGTTACCTCCGCCAAGCATCTGGGTGCTTCCAGGGCCACGACAGCGAGTTATCAATCGCTCCAATTGATATCTGGGGATTTGGAACTTTCGCGGAATTACCTGCGTTCATCGGCTTTTGAACTCTATATGGATGCGACTGTGGGCTAGTTGACTGCGTGCGTTGCGCCAGGTCGACCGGCCTGGGCCCCTCTTCATGCTCTTCTTCATCTACGAGATTCATGTTAAGTTGTGGCGGCTCAGAAGCAATCGAAACTGCTTGAGTCTCCCAATCCACTTTGACCATCCAGTTGTCTAAGCCTCGGTCTGTGTTCCGCATAATGTAGTCCAATATGACCAATTTTTCTAGCTGCTCTCGAAAAGATTGTTTCAGAGACTCCGTCCACATGAAATTGTCTGGCCCCAGGGGTTGTTGTTCCCCGGTGGTGTGTTCATCATCGCTCTCGATCTCATCATCAACTGGCCGGCTCGATGGCTGGCAATTTGCAGTCCACCTTTTGCGCCTATTCCGGTGCGTGTCATTTGATCGGAAGCCGGACCAATACTGGTCAGGCCACGGATGCTCCCTCAGAAAAATGTTGGCATCCTTATAGCCTTTGAGGAAGACCTGAAAACTACCAGGCTTTGAGGGGAGCGGTTTCTTTTTCCTATAAAAGCTCCGACGATCCCAGTATGGGTAATGGAAGGATTTGGAGGAAAGCCACACTACATCTGTATACGGCACCATGTTGGTTCGGAGTTGGCAGTCAAGCGTGTACGCTGCGGCTTCACTAACGTAAGATAGATTTGGGATAAGACTATTAATAGGTCAATATAGCTGAGCTGGGAAGGTTGAGATTTCGAATCAAACGTACCATGCTCTTCCGAAGAAACAAGGGAACAAATTTCGGTGAATCCATTTGTTCCACTTGGGATTTCCAGCTGCGTAAGGCTCCTCGTCCTTTGGCTTAAAAACACCCACGATCTTACCGTCTATGTTCCGCGCAAAGTAGCTTCCAGAGCTGCCTTGAGTGATCATACTCGGGTGCATGCCCTGGTTTATGGCAATCCTCACGCTCTTGACGATCTGATCAAATTCTGCCTTGGACATGGCAGGCTCGGGCATGGCAGCCAGGGTCTCGGGAGTGGCGGGTCGAACGCCGGCTGGAGGGTGGAAAACACTGTAGTGTATCTCAGGACGCGCCTCTTCACCGGACGGCCGCCCTTTGGCTCTTTTGAATTTGGAAGCGATCTCGTCGGCCCATCGCTCCAACCGTGCGTTTATAGCCTTCAAATCGACACCCGAGTTACTCCTATGACGTCTCGGGAAACGCTTGTGCTTAGCGAGCGCCTTGGGGGAAGTCATGCCGGAATGTGGGCGCGGCTGAGTAGCGGGCGCAACGCGAGGGAGGGACTGGGGTTGGAGCGAGGCCGAGCTCTGGGCCAGGAGCTCGTCATCGGACTCGTCGCTGAACTGGTCGGCCTGGGCTAGGCGTTCGTAGCCTGTGGTGGCAGGCCGATTCCGCGGCATCGTAGCGATTGGGCGGGTCTACAATTCGACACAGGACGACGGCGAGAGCGAGTCGGGAGACGTGGCGAGGGACCGGACGGACTTGTACGTGCAGGGTTATGTCATCCTGGCCTAAGTAGCGAAAGGGGTTGACCGAACTGAGGCTGCTTTGTGCTTTGTGCCTTGGCCAGAGGACGCGGCAAGAGTGGATATGGATATGGATATGGGATGGATGGGGTCGCAGTTAATGAGTGATGCGAAATCGAAGGTTCGGGCTTCACGCTAGTCGACTGATGATGATTACAGTCGGGTCTAGGCCAAGATTTTTGAGATGGTGGTAGCTTCGGGGATGCAGGAGTTGCCAGACCTACAGTACCTCGGGTCCTACTTGGTTGCTAAGAGGTAGCCTAGACAGGTTACCTAGGTAGGTACCTAGGTAGGTAGCCAGATATAGACTAGTCTAGGTAGGTAGGTCTATATCGTGCTGTGGTCTGTGGTGCAATTGAATATTACGCTATCTGGTAGGTACTGTAGTCTTCTCCGGGTCCCGGCTAAGGCACCTAAGGTAGATAGATACCTACATGTATGTAACCAATACAGTAAATAGGTACCTACATGTAGGTAGATATATCTATACTACATGTGCTGCAGAATAGACTACGCCCTACAGATTTGTTTGGCCTGTCTCATGACAGCAAACCATCCCTCAAACATCCATCACAAATAGTATTTACAGAGTACAATAGACCAATAATTAAGACTTGTATCATACAGTACAGACACATGGAGTATAACAGAGATGGGAGCCTCAAATATGCCGATACGCTAAACTAAATTGATGGATATCATCGTGATCCGTGCACCTCTTCCCATCTATACGGTACTCCATCTACTTACTAGACTACCGGTACAGTAGATAGGTACTACAGTATATGGATCCGATATCATGCAGATCCGACATCCCATCAACATGACTTGTTCAAACGTTATTGTATAAAATAATCATCTGTTCCTATCATCATGCGATCTCGTATAAAGTGCACACGGGCAGCAACACCTCATTCAACCTCGGCCGATTGCTTGGCACGAGTAATCCTCCGGTCTCAGCTTGCTGTTACTCAACGTAATCAACTGCATATTGTACAGTACAGTACTGTACACTACAGTAGCCTCACCCCATTTAGAAACTTACCCCAAGCCAAGAGGAAGGAGGGGGGCCAGGGAGCTGGGGAAACCAGGATTCAATATCAGCTACTAGTGCTAGACTTGAATCATCGACCTAACCCCAAGCCATCGCGACAGAGTTTCGCTCCGTCGACAACAGAGTTTACCGACGTCAACCGGGCCTGGCGACGTCCGAGCTGGCCAATCGCACGCTGGCTATCGACGCACGAACTGCCTTCGACCGCTTAAAGATCACTAGGAGGAAGCGTCGATCTCTCTGTACCTAGGTAGGTAGATAGTAGACAGATCTAGGCGACAGAGGAATCTCCCCAGGGATTGCTTAACGACCTTTCTTGGACAGACTCTATATAGGACGATCCCTCCCCCCTTGAGTCTACTCCCTTTTTGCCTTGGTAAGCACTACCGCATTCCAACCAACGTATATATATATTCATCTTGACTCAACCAAGTTGGCGTGGTAAATTCGGCAACATTCGTTCTTGGTTCTTGGTTGCTGGTGGAAGCTGCATGTGATGCACCACATATGCGGTGTTGTTACCATCCTCGGGTGAACTATCACGCTACATTTGAAAGGCAACTAGGGACGAATCGATCGCCAATAATCCCGATTGACTACAGTCGGGTTACTTAAACAATGACAAACCCCACCGGATTAACAACAGACACCCTACTCGACATCACCAGAGTGCCACTGTTGTCGCCTGAGCCGGAACTCCAACGTGGCCGTAAGCGGCGGCGGGATTTGTCCTTCGAAGTTGGCGCTGGGAGAACCACAATTCCATCAGGCGAGTCGGCCACGTGTCGGGGGCGATGTCGATACCGCAGCAGTTCACGGTACATGGAGATGTCATCCCTATCACGGCCAACGTCTCAGCACCGAATGATGGCGGGCAATCCCCTCCACTATCGTAACACTTCGGCTTCCCCTTCGCCTTCGCGCCGCAAGTTAGCACGCATCACGCAGCTGGCTAGAGATCACCCGCGCAGCCGATCGCCGTCACGGTCCCGGTCTCCTTGCGCGGCTCATGCCGGAGTGGGGACGGCACAATACTTTGCTAAACCCCGGCGGCACCGGACCCAGAGTCGAAGCCGAATGCTTGCCAGTGTGCCCATGGGCTTTGAGACGACTTCGCGCGGTGAGGAAGTTAAGATCACAACTGTGGAAGCCTTGGTGCTCCCCCTTGTAAAATACGAAATAGCGGCACCAGGTGAGGTATTTAGCACCAAGAAAAATTGATGGTGCCTGAGAGCGCTGTGGGGAACGACGCCGACTTACATAGGGCTATCGTCTATCATGGCTCTGATGCTATAAGATTTAGGAGTACCACTCCGCCAAGGTTACTGTGACGGGAAAGTGGTTGGCAACGAGGAAGCCGTGGCTATTTGACTATCACCATAGCCGCGCCACGATACGCGAGAACACGGACCAGACATAGGAGTCATGGGCGAAAGGAAAGTGATGCTTGGGAGGTGCTTTGGGACTGTATTGACTGAGTGTACTAAAATGCAATTTGTATGAGACTATTGTTTGGAGTACTGGACTCGGGCTGTTCGATGTAGACCGATGTGCACATATATATTATGTATGAGTGTTGGTCATCGGAACTTATAGGACGCTCTCTTTTTCTCAATGAATTAACAACTCTTTGCGTTCGATTGTATGCACCCCGTAACCGCTTCAATCTTGTGATGTAAATGCGTTGAATTGTGCAAGTTCACGTCAACGGTACCTTTTCTCCCGTTCTGGTACTCCACTAAAATCCATACAAGCCCCCTGGTTCATCTCCACCCACCAGTGGCAACATAATCGTGAAGATAACCATCACTCCGACCTCGACTAGTCTAGATAACAGACGCTGGCACACCCATGATGAACATGAAGAGGATGCACAGTAACGGCATTGCCAGATTGCCGGGCGCAACGCCGGGGGCATCTAGAATCTTCATGCCCGCCACGGTGCCGGCGGTGAGGTTGCGGTCGGCTTCGACGACGGCGATGGCGCTCAGGTTGCCGCACTGCTGGTTGAGTGCCACGTTGAACTTGAGGCTCATCAATTTCGGAGACTCGGCATCTAGGATAGCCGCTGCCGGGAATGTGCCCAGCGACGAAGACCGTAGGAATGCACCCCGGAGCGTCGAATTTAGTGCGATGGTCGATAGGTTTGCAATCCGACCGTAGTCTGCACAGGAAACCGGTAATACTGATGCCGGCGTGGCGGTCGGGCTCTGTCGTGGGGCGATGACGGTCCGGAACTGGACAGCTGCTGCGCTGGCGATGGAGATATGGAGGAAGAGGAGCAGCACCAGCGAGGTGATAGGCTTGAAGGACGCTACGCGGGCCATTGCGACGGTCTCTTTTATTTTGTTTTATTTCTTCTAACTCTTTTTCGCTCTTCTGCCCTTCTGTGGATTTGGCCCCTACGTACCAATGAAGCAACAGCAACAGCAACAGCACGGCGAAATGAACGGAGTACTGATTAGAAAAGAGATGTGGCCGGCCACGAAAATAACAACACAAACTGTAAGAATAGAACCAGAAACGAAGAACAGGTTGACGAAGCGAAAGACGATAAAAGAACGACAGACCAAGCTGGCGACCAGAGCAGAGAGCAAGAGAAAGGGAGATTAAGGGTAAGGGACGAAAGAGTCCATAGGAGACATTAAGAGAAGAAAACCTGCCTAGGTAGGTAGCCTACCTAATCTCACCTAAGTCATATTCGCTCGCCTGCCTGTCGAGAAAATACGGAGAGCGAGGTCTTCAGAGTAGGGGTTCTGTTCAAGACCATGTTTCGAGTGCCTGACTTTTTAACGCCTGATCCGTGTTCCGGACACTGGCGTTACAGCCACGATACCGAATTCGGTGTTGTCTGAAGCAGCGATCAGACAGGTTGCGGGTCCCCCTGGTTGCATGAGCCTGCTGCCCCTGTTTAGCCGCCTTGGGCTTCGCGCTTCACGGCACGCATATCGTTTGGGAAGCAGCCTCCTCTCCTCTCCTCTCCCTACCATTTGAAAAAGGAGACAGGAGAGGGATAGCTGAAAAGAAGGCCGTTGCTTCTTGGACGAAGGATTGGACGAAGGATTTAACCAACTTCGTTGGAGCAGAGTCTCATGCCACATGCAGACAAGAGCACCATTGCTGATCACGTGATCGGCCATCTGCTGTAGAATATTTCAACCGTCCATCGAACGCTGGGACCTACATACCTACTTAAAAAGTGCATACATCTGTCTGTCCGTACCTCGTTGCCGAGAGAATTCCGAGTTCTACAGTCAACCCCCAAAAGTCTCAACCGGTTTTGTTTTTGGCTTTAATAGACTAACTTTTGCTGCTCATTACAGAGGCACCGTATAGACGATATTTTATATTTATACTTTTATAATTGGGCGTATACTTGTTTTCTTATCACGTATACAAACAAAACGGTCGGGACTTGTTCAAATCCACCATACAGTACACCACTTACGGTACCTACCTATCTGCCCTGCACGGCTAACAGCTCAGAAGTTAGCATACAGCCTTGTGCATTTGCATCTGCGTAGTTGTGACAGCATAACAAATCGATTCCAATTCAGTGCCGGGAACATTTAGTCATAAAAGGTGCTGTGCCAGTTAGAACTAATTTCTCCCTTGTCATAAACCATTTTCTAATGGCGTAAACTGTTGTAGACAAAGATTGTGTGACTACCTAGTCTCACATATGATTCAAATATTCGTAAGATACTTACTTGCGTGATGAGCATGGTTTCCAATAACAAGCCCCCACATCAGCAAAGATGCCAGATGGAACAAACTAGGTAGGTAGATATTACACAAATAAATATGTTCATAGCAATGAACATTAAACAGTGCAAAACGCGTCATTGCTCTTACCAAATAGCCTCTGGAAGATGGAGCTTTGCCTGGATCTGCGGGGGCACGTGGTCTTGCGAAAGACCACATCGAGTAAGAGAGCTGATGGTGTCGGCAGGTCAGCAGACCAGCAAGTTGCCCATCTACCGCCGCAACCAAGGCGGGAGCTTAGCTTGGCAAGCACCGGCAGCAAGGTTTTGGGGGTGAGACCTGCAACAACTACTTACACTAGGTAGGTACGGAAGCAACGCTACTGCACTGTATATAAGTTAGGTAGGCTGTACGGGAGGGCTGTAGGCTGTACAGGAGGGCTGTACAATAGACTGAAGCAAAGTTGGTGTGCATCTTGCCGTGGTAGTGAGACTCTAGAACAAAGGAAGTCGATAGTCTGCTGACGGAGGGTCTGATCTCTAAGGTATCTATGTATCTAGTAATACAGGTACCTGGTACCTGGTACCTAGGTACCTACATACCTAGATAGGGACCTAACGGGGACTTGGTGTCGCCTCCAGGGCTCCAGTACATACATGTAGACCTAGATTAGGTACCTAGGTACGTGTATTCTAAGTAGATTGTGCGGCAACGGGCTATGGTGGACCCCAAGACATGGACCGGGGTCTCAGCGGCAGGCCTATCAGGGCCGCCGATAGGCATTTGCTGATAGCCTGATACTGGGGGGGAGAACAAAGCGATAGCACGCAACTTCAACTAGATGGTGGGGAGGTTGATGACTCCATACCGATTCTCCTACCTAGTGAAGACACTTTACTAGCAGTTACCCATCTTCTACGTAACCTACTCCCTACCGGCTTCTACCGACCGATTTGACATGCCATACCAGCTTCCAAAAGAAACAGACGCCGGGACCTTGTACCCAACATAGGTATGTAGGTAGGGTAGGTACCTAACGTGAAAGCTGTTATCGGTGTTAGATGTCATGGTAGGTAGTTTTTCTACCCCCTCCCTCCCGCCGCCGCCGCCGCCGCCCAAGGTACTCCATTTCTATTCCCATTCCGAATGCAGCAACAAGCCATATCCCTTGCCTGCATCTAAAATCTAAAATGCCCTCGTGACTAGGTAGGCTTAAACCAACCCGCCAACCACCAAACCCAGAAACCCTTCGCCAGCAACGACCCGACTTGACTTGACCTGACTTGACTTGACTTGACTTGACTTGGCTCGACTCGACCATACCGACCTGTTCGGGAGTGCTGCCTTCTTCAACTTGCTCGGCTGCTGGCAGAGGATGGTGCCTCTTCACGTGCTTTTCTAAACTAGGATTCTGCGTGCACAGATCCCCAAACGTATTGTTCTTCGCAATTACCCCTCGGCCTCAGCCTTACACAGGCAGGCTACCTGCCGACCTACTTACTTCTTCTATCTTCGTCCCCCCACCACACCTGCCCTCTGCCCTCTACCCTCTCTTCTATCTCTCTGCCCTCTACATTCTGCGCCTTTGTTTGTTCCTCTTCACTTCTGCCTCCTGCGCTTTGTGCACCTCCGGCAATCGGCTTGGGCCACCCTTGGAGCACCCGCTGTTTGTTGCACAATCGGCAACCTCCACCTCCACCGTTTGTCTCGAAAACCCCCCCATAACGCTCGGGATCAGGTAGTATCACTGCACATATGTGCGCCTTATCGGCTCCACGCACCCTTGGGGCCTTTGGCATGAAAGCTCTTGCGCGACAACCTTGGACACCAGCACTCACCTGCGAAGTGCCAACTCTGCGAGCATCCACTCTTTGTTGCCTGGTGGCGCAACACGATCGAGCCTTGTAATATGGCTTCGCACCCACAATCTCATGGTATTGCTGACCCCCTTCTCTTTTTCTCGGCGCTTGTGGCCCTACCGTACCCCTAGCTCTCGCCGATATGCTGTAGCTCATGGTGGAATTTATCGTTCCTGACCGGGTTCTTTGCGAACACCTAATTGCTCTCCTGCTATTGCGGCGCTAACAGTCCATTCTTTGCCTTGATAGGGTTGGTGCGAAATGGAGACACGAATAATACTCCCGCTACCTCGGCTCCTGCCTATAGTCCTGCCGCCCTCCTCAACCCTCGAGCTTTCAACGGCCTAGTTGCCCCTAATAATGGCATCCAGAATCACTTCTTCAATAGCTCTGGTAGCTCAACACCGGTTGAATTCAGTTTCGATAATCCCGACAACAGGTTTTCAGATCTGCCGATGCACCACGCTGCAAATATACCGAATCCGCCAAACGGATTTGGCACCATGATCGAGCGCATGAACAATGTTGAACACCGTACATTAGCATCTCCACAGTACAAACGCCGGAAGCTAGAGCCAGAAGAAGGCTTCGGGCTGAAGCCCAGCTTTGGGACTGGTGGAGGCGGTATGATGGGCCAGTATATTCAAGAGAAGAAAGAAGAATCTAAACGAGCCGGAAGCACACAAGTTGAGATGGTAGATTTGACTAGCGGTAGTAGGTCGTCTGTTTCCAACCTTGTGAGAACCTCGCTGACTTATCTACAGATGATGACGGCGATGTTGTTGAAATACAATCACCAATAGAAGAGGAGGTCTGCTACGGCATGGTCCAAGACGCGAGATTGAATTGCCATCTAGTGCCCAGCCCAAAGCCTGGTGCTATTAGCGTCATGGGATCAACTCACTGGCCGATGGTGAAAATTGTATTGAAGAGAAAGATAGGGGATGAGACACAGAGGATCCATGCCTACGACCACACGCGAAACATTGTTGGCTCGGTGGACCCTCAAACTTCTGCAGGTCTGGCACCATTGCTCGATTCGCCTCGTCTGCAGATTAGAACGAATTGTAGGATCAATTCTAGACGGAAAGAGCCTGCAGAAGAGGTTGGCCAGGCCATCTCCAAAAGTTACACCCTAGATTTAGTGCTCTACGGCCCGCGCAGGGCCGCCTTGACCGTTGGTAAATATCTATCGCAAAGAGGAATCTGGCTCAGGAAGCCGTTCGTATACGACAATGGTATCAAATATGAGAATCCCCAGGATATTGAGGGCCCAAGGCTACCTCCGCCTCCGGCTCTGAGACAACAGCCGGCGTATCCACCGCCGCCTCAGATGGTTCGAAGCGTCGAAGAGATTCGCTCCGAGGTCATGGGCGTTTTTGATTCACTTACTAAAAGTGAAGACCTTCCGGAGATGGAGCCGCACCCTCGAGTGCAAACGGAACTACTTCGACATCAGAAACAGGGACTCTACTTTATGACCAGAAAAGAACAACCACGCATATTTGCTCCGAACGGGAAAACCCCTGATTCCTTTTGGCAATCCCAGTATGGTCTGCATGGCCAAAGATTGTATCGCAATGTCATCACTGGCCAAGTATATGACAGAAAGCCACCCGAGACGTTCGGCGGAATCCTCGCTGACATGATGGGACTGGGTAAGACACTAAGCATTTTGTCCCTGGTCGCTACTACAGCAGATGAAGCCGAAAACTGGTCGGGGAAAGAACCGATTCAGCCGCATGCTCCACCGTCCAAAAAGAAGGGAGATTCATCGCGACAGTTTAATGTACCAGCGCCAGCCCCCCTTCAACTGACACCCCTCAAGCAAAACGGCAGGGCTACACTTTTAGTTTGTCCGCTCAGTACCATAACCAACTGGGAAGAGCAGATCAAGCTCCACATAAAACCCGGCCAGATGAAGTATTATGTATACCATGGCTCCAACCGTATCAAAGACGCGAGCTTGCTTGCTGACTACGACATGGTGTTGACGACTTACGGATCTGTGGCCAGCGAAGTGACCGCTCGTAGTAAAGGGAAGCCCGGTCCATGGCCGCTCGAGGAAATAGGCTGGTTTCGCATCGTGCTTGATGAAGCCCACATGATCCGAGAGCAAGCGACTCTTCAATTCAAAGCCATTTGCCGGCTGCAAGCTAATCGTCGATGGGCTGTCACGGGTACACCGGTTCAGAATAAGCTAGACGATCTTGCCGCTCTTCTGGCTTTCTTGCGACTGAAGCCGTTCGACGAAAAAGGGAAATTCACGCAGCATATTACAGCTCCGTTCAAGATGTGTGACCCGGAAATTGTGCCTAAACTCCGTGTTCTTGTGGATAGCGTCACACTTCGACGATTGAAAGACAAGATCGACCTACCTCCAAGAATCGACCAGCTTGTCAAGCTCGACTTCTCTCCAAACGAGCGCAAGCTCTATCAGCTATTTGAGCAAAATGCCCAGGATAAGGTCCAGGTTTTGGCTGCAGGCAGAGAGCGCATGGTTGGAGGGAAAGTCTATATTCATATCCTGCAGTCTATTTTGAGGCTCCGGTTGATCTGTGCCCATGGGAGAGACCTTCTTAATGATACAGATCTTGAACTTGTGCAGGGTATGACAGCCGACTCAGCAATCGACATCGATAGTGATGATGAAGACACCAAGCCGGCGGTGGCCGAAGCCAGATCTTACGAGGCGTTTGCGCTCATGGAAGAAACGAATAACGACCTTTGCATCTCATGCAAGAGAAGAATAGGTTCCAACGACGGCGCTGATATTGCATCTGAGCGGGAGGAGGATATTATCGGTCACATGACGGCCTGTTTCCACCTTCTCTGCCCGGATTGTGTCAAGGTGTGGAAACAAGAAACTCAGGGCAGGGATTTGGGTAATTGCCTGTTCTGTGGGTCCTATATTCGTTTTCAGTGCAACGAACTTCGTAAGAGCAAGCTCGAGGTCGAGCATGAAGGTCATCATAAATGAGAATAAGGCTCGCTCAAAAGATGGACATAATGGATATTCTGGGCCTCACACCAAGACGATTGCTTTGGTCGAAGACTTGCTTAAGTCGGAAGCTGAGAGCAAAGCGAAGCCCGATGAGCCCCCTTTCAAATCAGTCGTCTTCTCAGCTTGGACATCTCACCTTGACCTGATCGAAACCGCATTAGACGCAGCAGGGATCCGCTTTACGCGTCTAGACGGTAAGATGAGTCGTCCAGCCCGAAGCGCCGCCATGGCCGCCTTTCGAGAGGACGAATCTATACACGTTATACTGGTGTCTATTTCTGCTGGTGGTCTAGGTCTCAATCTCGTAACAGGAAATACTGTCTACATGATGGAACCCCAGTACAATCCCGCTGCAGAAGCCCAAGCTATCGACCGCGTACACCGTCTTGGCCAGAAACGGCCTGTGCGTACTGTTCGTTACATTATGCAGAATAGTATTGAGGAGAAAATGCTCGTCCTTCAAGATAAGAAGATGAAACTCGCAAGCCTTAGCATGGACAGGAATCGCATCATGGATAAGGCCGAAGCAGCAAAGCAGAAGCTCATGGATCTGCGCGATCTCTTCAAATGAGTTTGTTTTAAGACTGCGTTACGTTGACGCCCGCCGGGTTTTCTCCCTCCCTCTCCGGCAACAGGCTGCATATGTGTATTTTGATTTTCACACTTGGTGCATTGCGTTGGTGTTCCCACGGTTATGGATGAGGGAATGGGTCCCATGCGTGTCATTTTTGGGGCGTTCTATACCTTCGCGTTGTAAGGATTTTCGGCCGGACTGGAGGCATACCAATATTGGTTCAAAGACGGCCTAGAAACATGGTCTGGCATTGCATGGTAGAAACGGAAGAACTCTTGGCGCGAAGCATAACGCCCCTAAGCCACGGTTAGGATCATGGTGGACACAAACACTTTCTGGGGGTGAATACACTACGGCTTTGAATTTTCGCCATTAACGGTACGTCTGGTCATGTGTCAACTTCACAGACATAGACTGGACCTATCTAAACCTGGCTGGCATACCAGGATTTCGCTGATGCGTTTCTTTTGCCTGATTTTCGCAGTATAAGGACCGTCGATATCAAGTCTTCCACGTATATGTTTTATCGTCTCTTCAAGATACTAGATAGTGATCCTAGATCGGGTTAGATCCATTGAGAGTTTAATGAGATAATGTTTTAACGCCCTAATGTATTCATATTTCAACAGTCTGATAAAACCCGAGATAAGAGAAATCAAGTTCATGTTTCTAAGTCCTCAAATATGTTTAATACGAAGAATAGATGACTACTATTGTGATGCGTAAAGGCCACCAATTCTTGGGCTGAAAAGTGATTTGCACAAACGAGTTCAATACTAGTCTATTGGAGTCCAACCTTTTAGTCTAGCTAAGCATTATTTGATCATGATTCAATGTTGTGAAGCCTCGTGACGAACGCCTATTTGGCTCCCAAAATTCCCCGATAACGCCTTGTTTAAGCTTCTCTACTGATGCTATTTAGTGGTTTGTAGAGCGGCGTCATTAATGTCGTTTATATGTACATAACGTGATCCGCCATTTGGGCCGATGTAACTATCGGGGATACGACAACCCACGCGTGCGATAATGGTGGGTTGGGACTTGCACCAATGATTAACGTAGTGTCGAAATGAAAATGGGGACTAGCCATTAACTTGTATTCGATCCTGTTATAGGGGATCAAGCTGCATCAGCACTGGCGGTTGGCTGCGGAACCTTGGTGACCTGATCACCAGCGCGAACAATGCGCTTGCCGGTGGAGTCGAATAGCATGGAAACATCCTTGTTCTCGGCTTGAGCACGTTTCCAGATCTCAACCTCACAACCGCCCCGAAGGACACCCACACGCATCGTGGAAAGCAGGTTGTGAGCAGCGTTAGAGTGAAGATAAACACCGCCATTGAAAATAGCTGTGGCATCTTTGCCAATAGCAGATGAGATGAGCGCCTTGCCGCCGGGATGGTCCTTTATGAAGTCTGTAACGTCGTGGATAACACCAGCAATAGAAACAAGGGCTTTCCCATTCTTGGACTCGGCCACAAAGTCATCCCAGCTGATGACTGGGAGCTGCTCAAGTGGTGTACCCCAATCCAGGGTGGCTCGCTTTTGATCGAGTTTCTTTTGCAGCTGCTGAATGCGTCCCTTCTCGATCTCGTTTTGGCGGAATTGCTTCAGGTCGTAGGCCAAGCCGACTTTCTTGCATGTCCAGATGAACCATTTCGTAGGGTCATACTGGTAAAACTTTAAAGCATTTCTGTAGTCAGAAGGGAATTCGTGGTGAAACTGCAAGCGAGTTAGCTTTTCGTCGTCTACAATGATACACAAGTATCAGAGGCTACAGGAAAGGTCTTCATGTTGTCTTACGTTATGGTATCCCTCGCCAAGCGTCACGAAAGCCGTCAACACATGGTCGCGGGGAGAGTTGCGGTCATCAAAAGGCTGTTCACCAATCCAGTGTGCAAGTGAGTTGACACAGAAGGTGGCCTGCTGGACAACTGCAAAAGCGAGTTAGTAACTTCGTTCCTAAAATAAAGATGAGCATAACTTACAGAAGACTCTGAGGATTCCGGCATAGATGAATCCACCCATCCACTCACCCCAACCAAGTCCGCAGACAAGAGTAGGGAAGATTAGAGACATGGTCAAAACACACTTGATATCTGCACATTGGTTAGTAGCTTCTAGTCGACGTGGTGTGAGCTAAGCTTACAGTTCTTATGTTGCCAGACAACAACTGGGTCGTCGTTCAGATCCGAAATGTCGGTTCTTCCGATTCGCTTAGGGTTCTGCTTCATGATCATCCAGCCGATGTGCGAGTACCAAAAACCCTTAACGGACGCTATAGGGGTCCTTCTCAGTGCTACACAATGTATTAGTCAATATTTGAAATTGGCAGCATCGTCTTTCTTCAAGCTCCTCAGCAGCTAGAGTGAGCACGCCAAACTCCAGCAGTACCCATTCCGAGGAATGACACAACTTAGCGAGGGGCCGGGCCAATTTTGCCCATACCCCTCATGGGTTCAGAGTTTCGTGCTGCACAGGTCAAGAAGAGACGTCCGGTATAAAACTTACTCGGTGTATCTGTGATGAGCCCGGTGGTCTCTGCTCCACCATCTAGCCGAACCTTCGACACTAGCAGAGCCCATGGCGGCCAGGTAGATCTTCAAAGGCAGTGTTGCTTTGTATGAAGAATGAGCCCAAAGGCGATGGTACCCAGCAGTAATGCCGAGGCCGGAATTAAAATAGTAGAAAATAGCAAACGCGGCAGTCTTGGTGCTGAGAGGGGTGAAATAGGCACCGATACAGCCCATGAGAGGGATGGCGATGATGAAGTAGGTGTTAAGCCAATTGACATGCTTGTACCAGTTGCCCCATGTGATGGGGTATTCGGTAATGTGAGGCTTCTTCAGATCATACTTGGTGGACCTCAGAGGCTTGTAGTCTTTCGTACCGTCGAAGACAGCAGCATCGGCAGCAACAACGCCAGTTTGGGGTGCGCTGGGAGACGCCATGGCGGGCGGCGGTGCGGGTGTCGGTGACAGCAGCAGCAGCAGGCCCTCGATAATGTTCTATCGGCGTCTGTGTTAGGTCGACGAGGACGACGGAGGATGGAGTTCGGAGAGGGAGAACTGAAAGGCGAGGGAAAAGGTGGCGGGTTGAGGATATTATTTATTCAACGAGATAGATGTAGAAAGGGTGGGTGGGTTTATGGATGCTGGGTAACTGCAGTGGATTACCGGAGGGGAGGGATGTGCTGTAGGGTGGCGGACAGAGGTAGAAGGGTGCTAAAGGTAGAGAAACAACCTTGGCAGTTGAGGGTGAGGTACCGGTAGATAGTAGGTAGACGTACCTGGGCAGAACCTGGGGGATGCGTACCAGGCGTACCAGCACAGTACAGCAGGTAGGTACAGTACGCCACAGGGCCTGCGATGTTCGTGTGCAGTCCACCCTTTTACAGTACTAGGATAAGAACTGATGGCAGTGGATGATTAGGAGGAGAGGCAGAGCAGAGTTCATCGCAAATAGGATATCAAGGTGTATGATATATACATATATATATATTATATCTCATGAGCACGCAGAAATACACAACAAACACCCAATGTATACTATACCTACCGGTAGTAAACGATCAGGAGCCGAGGCTTGTCAAGCAGTTAGTTGGCGTGTAGGTACTTGGTTGCTTCTGTCTGCTGTGTCCTGATCAAACAACCATCAACCGCAATGTGCAGTTCCGTACCTACTTCAAGATAGTGTTGAATGTGGGGTTCTAACACAGTCTCAAGCACTGTCTCTTCACCTTCAGAAGGTGCCAAAATGGCACTACTACTGCACAGTGGCAGACATGCCTATATTCTTCTTTCCACTGTCCTTGTTCTGGATCTGTCCACACAACGTACAGTACAGGATATGCTGTCGCAGATTCTCGAAATTTGTTGAATTGTTGGGGGAACAGGTCCATGGTGGTGGTAGTGCCGACAGGGGTAAGCACCAATCAAGGGCTCAGCCGGCGCCGGGGTCTTTCCTTTTCTAGACCGTTCCTAGGTAGCTACTGTAAGTACCTAAGGTACCGACCACAACGTCTAGCCAAAAGCCCTGGTCTGATGCTACCATCCTGTTGTAAGTATAGGTAGTTTCACTGAATCTCAATTCCCTTCCTCCTCAATACCTCGTCCTATATTCCAAGAACGCACCGCTCAAAGATGCAGTACACCTACTCCAGTATCTCAGACTAGATTTTGGCGCAATACCAGTACTTGTTATATATTCTACTAAGTCGAACAAAAGTGGAAGCTTCAAAACAAGTCTCCCTTCAGGGACCAGCTACGGATGCCTTTAACTACAGTAGGTGGGCGGTTAAACTCCTAGCCTCAACAGCAGGATAGCTTAGCAGAAGCCATCACTACGTATTGCACTAGCCTTTGAAATGCTAGAGAAAATATACCCCCTACCTGTGTATGCGTAAGTATAACTATAATGCATATGCTTACTTGGTCAATACTCCGTCAGGACTCCGTCAGCCCATTCAAGGTTTTATAACCAGAAACGTCGGTATGTTGGTTATGTTGGTTATGGATCTGTCCATTCCTGCAGCTACATCAGGCTACCTCATCTGTCAATCAAACGATACATGTATGCAGGCCTCTTGAAATGGAGTCTACTAGTGTACGTTTCGAATTTGAGGGGGACAGCATTTTTGTATGGAAGCTGCTGTCAGGTCAGATATCTTCCACCTTCATCCTGGCGTATTAATTACGTCATTCTCCAGGCGAGCTTGGCATTGCACAAAACCGTCCTGGAACAGGCTGAGCAAGTGTTCTGCGAAACCTGCTGCGAAATCCGTGCTGTAGTATACCTGCCCAGGACTTGCTTAGCAGGATGAGTCTTGAGTCTTGATTCTTGAGTCTTGATCGGCAGACCGCCAGTTTCAATCCTTTCTACAGTAACCAGGCGATGATGGTTCGAGAATGCGTATCGGCTCCGTTGTCGATCTGCCTTGGTGGTTGGTGTGGTACCTACCTACCTAATTAGCGTACGTACCTCTCTCGTCCCAACAAACGGGCGACCGGGTAGGCTTTAGGTAGGTACAGTAGGTAGCGTAAGGGGAAAGTTTGGGCCAATAAGGGACAGCAATTGATCAGCCCTGAGCCCCACCCACCAGCGGATAAGACGGGAATCGGCCTCAGCCTTCTAGAACTTAAAGGGACCTGACGTGTAGCACTGTATCCATACCTCCAGTAGATAGCGATTGGTCTTGGCAGACCTGACCCACTGCGAATCTTGCCTGCTGTGGCGAAAATAGGCTGTGGCAAAAGACCCCCCCCTGCTGTGTAACAGTGGCAATGGAAGCCCCAACAGTACCTTAGGGCGCAGGGGGCCTGGAGAAATGGTTACTGGGTACATTTCAGGTTTTGAACAGGGTGACCTGCGCTGTTNAAGGTGTTAAATTTTTAAAAATATATCTATATAAATATTAAAAATTAAAACCTATTAATATTTAATATTATTATAAATATAAATATTTTTATTATTAATATTTTTATTATTTTATTACTTTTAATATAAATATTATTTAATTTTTAAAATATTTTTNAATAAAATATTTTNAAAAATAACCTATAATTTAGTATAATTGCTATACTAAACTAAAATTTATTTTAAAAAACTAAATTATATTAGAACTAAATACTAAAGTCTATAGTCTAGAAGCTATATACTTATACATACAAATATAATAGGGCAAATAATAGTATAAAAACACCTGTCCCCAGGCAACCGTTCCTCAGTCAATGGGCTACCTTTCAGGTTGCCACAAGGGTAGCCCCCCCTAGCTGACCTGCGTACTGTAGCGGGTAGGTACAGAACCGGTAAGGACCGATGCAATTAACGCGAAGCACTTAACGCGGTATCGCTGTCGTGGGCTGCAAGTGGCCTGCGACGCGTCTTTTCTCAAGTCAACCGCGTCACATGTACAGCGCTTCCCCAACAGCCCGCCATTCATTGTCTCCGCCGTGTCGAATGCCAGCTCACTATCTCTGACCGCCACGATGCTTAGACAAGAATACAATCGCCCTGACCCGAAGCGGCGCAATGTCGCCGACTACCGCAAGAAACAGTTCGCCGACCCGACTTACAAGGAGACCGAGTATCACCACCGCCTCAACTTCTACGCCACCCCTCCAACCGCAGATATCACACTCGAGCAGTTTGAACAATGGGCCATTGACAGGTTAAGGAGTAGGCTCGCCAGCCCATCGACATTGCATCGTGTTGCTGACGTATCCGCAAGTCCTCGCCGAGCTCGAAGCATGCTCGTTTCGCAACAAATCCCAGCCTGAGACGGCCTCGCACATGGAGCCACTGCTCAAGAAGTACCTCCTTCTGGAGCCGAACTCGTCGTCCTCGTCGAGGCTCTCTGAAGAGCGCCAGAAAGACCACTATAGCCATTTCATTCTACGCCTCGCCTTTGCCTCGACCGAAGACTTGCGCCGGAGGTTTAGTCGCGTCGAGACAATGTTGTTTCGTCTACGACTAGCTGATGAGGGCCCGACTGAGAAGAATGCATTTATACAGTCTGTCAACCTGGACTGCGAACAGGTGACTGAGGACGAGCGGAACAAATATCGAAACGAGCTAGCAGCTGTGACAGGCTTCAAAAAGGGCAGCACCGAGGAGGAGACGTGGATCAAGGTAGACTGGGAAAGGGTACCGGATCTAGTCGAGTCCAGACGGGTGTTCGTGAAAGCTGGAAAGGCTTACGTGCCTTCTAAAGAACAGGCGAGTATGGTGGTCGCCGAGTTTACGAAGCGACTAGATCGCGCATTAGACGTATTTCTACCCTCCCTTATTTGTGTGAGAGAAGTCATCTCAACTAACTTCGGTTTAGTTAACGGCTCGCGCCTTGCCACGGCTGGACGAAGATGACCGACTTACACCAATACTGAATCACTTGTCCAAGAACTTCATCACACCAGACGCATCTTACGCAAGTTCATCATCATCGGTGCCTGGTGCCGATATCTCGGCGCGGAATGTCGATACACTTTCCGCACACTTCCCACTTTGTATGCAGAACCTACACAGAACTCTCAGACGAGACGCCCATCTCAAACATTTTGGTCGTCTGCAATACACGTTATTCTTGAAAGGAATCGGCCTGAATTTGGAGGAATGCTTAATCTTCTGGCGCAGCGCCTTCCATAAGATCACAGATGACACATTCAACAAGGATTACAGATACAACGTACGGCACTCATATGGCGATGTTGGCGGCGACTCAAATCGGCGCGGTGGCGGTTATTCGCCTTTCTCATGCCAGAAGATCTTGATGGAGCATCCGCCCGGCCCCGGCGAGGCACATGGGTGCCCATACCGGCATTTTAGTCTCGAGAACCTTACTGCGCTGTTACAGGGCGTAGGCATCACTGATAGGGCTGTCCTACATGGTGTCAAAGAAGACAAGGAAAGCCAGAAATTCCACATGGCCTGCAACCGGTATGACCCGTTCCCCCTTTCTCTAATATGTTGTTTCGTACTAACTCGCGAAACACAGTGTCTTCGAGTACGTTCATAAGAATGAGATCAAGAAAGCCAAGGACGAGGGCGTCATGACCTCTGCACAACTTGAGACTATCGTCCATCCAAACGAGTACTTCAAGCGCAGTTATCTGTTGAAAAACCTAGGCAAAGCCAATAGTGAAGACATAAAGATGGAAGGTTCTTGAGAGGAAGACCCTTGTTTTCTTAGTTTACGAATCATGGGAGGTGTATCTCTACGTTAGGCGTACGCGCTAGGGACATGTGTATCAAACAATTAGGAATAATCATTTACACGAGTTTCGGCTCAAGGGGGCGAAGCCTTGTAGTGTCGATACGGGTTCAGGCGTTTTGTTTGGGCGGCGAGCCTGAATAGGTTAAAGGAGACCGTCACAGCCATGATATGTGCCTGAATGAATGAAATAAGAAGACTCAGTCTGCGTGATGAGTGTTGAAATGTTGATGGTTCTATTCTATCCGTGTCTCCTGTTCAGGCCAACTACTGTTAACCTACGACAGGAGACAAGCCGTGCCACTCACTGTATGGCACGTCCGGACGGTGAACTGGACAACAGTAACCTTGATACCTGATGTAGCCGAGTAGTACTCGCTAATCCGTCCCACGATATGACTACGTTAGGTAGGTACTTATAAAGAAAGAACGTTACCAACTCGATGTTGCCGTACCATTTGCTTCAGCAGGCCGTTGATGCCCGGCACAGCGGGTCAGCTCCTCCGTTCTACCACTTATCCGGCAGTCCCGGATCCAGGGTCTACATGCAACGGCCAGTCATACCACGCCATAAACGGCCTTTGCCATCAACGGTATTCTTAGTCGAGTCGCCTAGTCTAGTTCCAACGTGTCCGGTTCTCATCTAACTCGGACCTCCTCTGGCCCCCGCCGCTGGAGAGCCATGGGCATGCTTCATTGGAACCCTCGCCATGCATGTTTTCCAAGCTGGAAAGGCGTCGGCCAAGGAATGTCGCAGTCTCGCCCGCCTAGAGGTCCTAACTAGATAGAACGTCCGCGCCTAGATGCCAAGAATGCTGTCGCTTATTCAATATAGGCCCACTGCTCCCTCATTGCTGTCACCTGTCCAGTTCAGCCTGCCGATTCAAGGTTGCTTTGCTTCGTAACAGCCTTGCCCATTGAGTAGCATGGTGCGAGGGGTCGGCGAGTGAGGCGAGACATGAGATAATATCCCGGCCTAATATTGCGTTATAGATATCGGGGGTCTATCCAGTGAACAATAGACTGACTCATCGTCTGACGAGATAAGTCTGAGACTGGAAAAGTGACGAGTCATCGGCAAATCAATATTGCGTATAGTACTGGCTGCTACCTATACGGAGAGAACCAAATAGTCGGCATTTCCTCCTTTTTTGTAAGAAATTCCTTGGCTCGAGGACCCTGCTACTGGATCGGTAGGTTAAGATGTGTATCGGGGCGTATGTAAGGGTCGCATCGACGCAAGCGCTTGGATTTAGCCAACTTGTTTGTTTGAATAAACATTTACTAATGTGCGTGAGTCCTTATCTACTTGGTATGGATGGAAGTGCGTGTGTAGGTAGGTGGTTTAGTCAGGTACCAGAGAGAGAGAGTGAGAGACTGAGTGACTCCGCCGGAGACGCCGCGCTCGCTTCGCGATGTCGGGGCTCGAGTCGCATTTTCTCCTTCTTCGGGTCACGGACATCCCGGATCCCATCCTCGATTATTTGTTTTTCTTCCCTGAAAACTGAAAACGCAAGACCTATCTAGATTAGTTGTCTGTCTCGGTACCATGTCTTGGATGCCGAGTGCTTGCTTACTTACAGTAGTACATGTAGGTACACAGGTGAGTAGAGGTGGGCTTTAAGATGAGCTTTACTTAGATAGCTCTTTTGCTGACCCGCCCTCTCCGTCGGGAAGCCGAATTGCGAAATACCTGTCTGTGGTGTGCGCCACGGGACCCCACTGTAACTAAGCTAGCACTAGCTCACCTCAGAGCGCAGCTGTGCTCACTCACCTTTGTCTGGTTTGCCACGTGAACCAAGTTAGGATGTAGATCTTCTCCCGTTGTTCATTTATTTATTATTCATATTTTATTTTATTTTATTTTATTTTATTTTATTTTATTTTATATATTTTATCATTATCCAGAATTCTTTATCTCACCAGCGAATTCCATTTTTGGTTTTCAACATTGTACCCCTGACTCGTACCGTATCACTAATCCTGCCTGATCTCAAATTCGCGGGGGCCGCTTGGCACTAGACTGGGCGCTGGTGAGTAAGGGAGGGACACAGAGCCAAGTGACTTTGTGACATCGAGCAGCGTTAGGGAGGTAGGTAGGTCGACAGATTTGATAACACGATTTGCGTGCGGCGGCCCGAGTCGGCGATAATCTCCTCGTCTAACCTACCCACTCCGGTATCTGTATGCACTCCGCACAACGCCAGTAACATCTTCCACGTAAGAGAGATCGCCGACAAGGCCGCGACGGGTGAGTTGCATTCGGGCGTCTTGCTGGCTTTTGTGACGAAATCAGATCAGGTGACGGCGTCAACATCAAATAAGCTACATGCCGCACCCGGCCTGATGAGATGGCATACATACAGGCATGCAGGTGATACAGTAGTTCTGTACCCAGTCGACGGACGAGGGGTCAGTCGTCCAGCCTATGGCAGCCGTGCGGGGTGGTTTACAACACGTACGTACGTTGGAGAAATCGGGCTGCTGTGATGAAACTGACTGACTGACCTACTGATGACGGACATAGGTAGTACCGGTAATACTGTACAGTCCAGCATAACCTGCTCGCTTGTCTTGATAGATTAGATAGCGTCAGAGACACATACACACACACACACACACAAAACACAAAAAAACATCGTGACCCGTTGCAAGCCGTTGTCGTCAGATGCCCAGAACGGCATAGTCTGGATCCACAGAGCACGCCCCGTCCAACGGCAGCGCTCCTTGGGAATCGAAAATCAAGCGGAGGATCGTGAATAACCTCACTTTTTCTCTTGAGCCTAACATCATTTGCAATACCCCGACGGATTCAAGCGTTTCGTCATAGTCGTCTCCCCAACCCGGACCAGCACCATTGGCGGGGAAGGCGACAACGAATTGTGTACAGTACGAGAAGCTAAGCTTACATGCCTATGTATCTACCTACCCGCGCATTATGTAATGCTTCGAAGCAAGCAAAAGCACCTACCTATCGTATACCGCATGGAACTTGCCATAGTGTTATGCAGCTTGGTGGTAGCTTGGTGGTAGCTTGGTGCAGGTTAAGCGGTTCGTGCATCGCATTTTTCTTGTAAATTACCCCTTTTTATTGATTAAAGTTGGATGAGATACCACCCTCTATGCTGTCGCCTAAGAGGTTGACAGCCCCCGCCCCCCCCTTCCTCGCTTAACTCGTCAAACCCGGGACGGCACCGTCTCCGCGGCTACAATTAATCATGCCAATAATAAAAAAAATGCCTCGACTACCGGTATCATCTATCTACCTACGTATCCTATCCGTATTACTGGCGTGCATAAGTATGCGTATGTGGATGAGTGATATACCGGGCCTGTATGGATGGTGTGGGTGACGCCATGAGAGAAATAACACACACATATACGCTACACACAGCGTCCAAGGGACAGGGACGGGAACAACCAAGCTAATCCATGCGACACAACGAGACGACGGGAAGCAAGGGAGCATACTTAGGCGCGCGATGATGTCGTCGTGCATTCCACCCCAGTCCAATATCCACCACCTTGCAAGCAGTTCTGCCCTCGGACCCTGATTCCCCGATGCTTAAGCGACAGATCTATAGATTGGGGGCTGAGGGTAGGTAGGTTAGGTTACACGCAACAGAGCTATGATGATGACGATGCGATGTTGGCGCGGGTGAAAGCGTTGTTAGATTAAGCTAAGAGATGCAGGTAAAAAAGTGATTGACGTAGTATCGTCATGTTTCAGGCTATGTTTGCTGCACATGAAATAAAGAGAGGGAAGAGAAAAAANTCTTCATTATATACTAGGTGCCTACTATGTAGAGTTGGAATTGAAGCTATTCCCATTGTATACTAATATATAATTCCAATTGTTGTGGTCGAGCTCAATTGACTAATGCGTGGGACCGGGGATCTATAGCGTAGGTATCTACTCAGCTCGCCTGGACTTAGTGAAGTTAGGCAATTGCCGACCCCAGACATGGTCACTTACCCTAGGTACCTACCTATCATGTCACGTCCGGTTAATTCCCTATTGAGTTTCAGACTCCTCATACCTACTCATGCCTCAAGATAAGCTTAAGAGACACATGCAACACTGGCCACATCGCACGTGATAAACCCTATCATGAAGGAGACAAGCGTGATAGGTTTACAAGCGTGATGGGATTCCTGGGTCTCTCACTCGTCAATATGTCTCAGCCCCCTCTCTAATATAGCAAGAGGAACAGTTGAACCACAGAGAAGATAACGAAACGTTACAAAAACCACCCACAAGAGCAAAACACGAGCTGCAACTCCAGGGTTCAATTCCAGGGTTCAGCTTCTCAGGGTATCTGTAGATCCAGGGTTTGTATGCATCCACGTTAAACCGTACTAACCTCATATCCATTTGACCCAAAGGTCAGACGGTTGCTACGTACGTATGTGTGTGTATGTATGTACGTACATAGCCGCTAAAGTACCTAGGTAGGTAGGTAGGTAGGTCTGTAGGTAGGCTAGGGCGTAACTGTCTGAGGTGCATTTGTAAACCCGAGGAGAACGCAACTGACATCAATCAAGATAGTTACGGACCCCATAGCGACGCCAACTATAGTCATGACGATCGATTAAGAAAGACACAAAGTGGATTCCAACCGCCGAAAGCTTGGCTCAGTTTATTCCTCACTCAACCCTCCCGCCCCGAACAGGGTCTGCTGTATGATGCAGTGTCGACAATAGCCAACACCAACACCAACACCAACACCACAAACGACACATGCAACCTCACAAGGCCCCCTTCTCCTCAACTCCCTCCCTGTCTCGATAGTGACGACTATAGTATGTGATTCGACATTCACAATCCTAGCGCTATATTTGCTGTCGTGTTCCTTAGATAGTATAGTATAGTATAGATAAACACCCAGATAGAACGTGCAGTGTTTGTTAATCTCGAAGCCGACCAACGCCGTGGAATTTAGGTACTTCCGTCGGCTCTCAGGTCCGTTGTTCGTCCTCCGTTTCCATTGCAACATAGCAGCATGTTATAGTGTACCTACTGGGCAATAAAGAAAGAACCATCCATCCCTGGGCCCAAATGCCCGGGTACGCATCTATTCGTGCTGAAACCATTAGCTCAACACGACGTCGTGTTAGTCTGTGGCAGGTAGTATATACTAGCATACACGTACTGAGTAAAGACGACATGTGTCCCATTTACTACCCAGATTTAGAGTCAGTGTCTCGAGGAGGGAGGAGTCCCAACTCGGCTAATTGGACTTTCGGGGGTCGGAGACAGGCCGAGAAGAGTCATGATTGGTCGAAGCTGTCCAGGATAGGTATAATTATATAGCAAAATGACGTTGGATATCGACCAGGGTTACCGGCATACGCCTTGATTGAGGTCGACTCTTATGGCCTCGTGCAGGTGTGTCCGCTTAAGCGGACACACAGCTTGGGGGGCCAAGACAGTCACACAGCATGCCAAGGAGCAGAGAGACGCGGAAGTTGGTATTGAATTTAGGTACAGAGTAAATTCGATTGGATTGGATTGAATTGAATTGAATTGAATATGGTATCATGGCATTAATGAATCGCTACAGTAACTCAAATCCGTCGGATAAGCTAAGCTAGGGTATTTTCTATCGTAAGTCGTGAATAAAAAATTTCTAATGAAACCAAGGCGCAGTCACCGCTGTCTCACCACCAAGGTCTAAGCAAGGCCCCGTCATCGTAGCCCGGGTTGAGCGTGGACAGCCAGCTCCACCAGATCCTGCAAATAGTGGGGCGACAGGGTGCACACTGTACGCTGTATGTAGTCAGGCTGCTGTAGTGTACACCTCGCTAACGCGCTCCACTTCCTTCAAGCTGATGCCTTGGAATTCGGATGCAATAGCCCGATTGTGTCCACTGCACCCGGGGACAAGAAGAAGAAAAGTGATCGGGGAGTTGTAGAACCATGCCAGCCAGCTGGAGGTTGGATATGAGACATGAGGAGGCTTGGGGGTGAAGCCGAGTGACAAATGTCTGTCGACTGCTGAACCTCTGATGGCGGGTTGATGAGAGAGGTTGGGGTGAGTCTATGACAGGCAATTGCCGATAAATAGTGCCATGTGACTCTGTTGGGCTTCATGGCACCAGTGCGTGGTAGGTAGATAGCTACCATCGCCATATTCGAGGCCAATCGGTGTGAAGCTGCGTTCACATGATAGAGAGATGCAGGCCTTGTTGTCAGAAGTGGCACCTGTCGAAACTAGGTGTAGATCCCTGATGATAAATTTGGAAATTGATGATCGTTTCCTCGAAGAAATAGTGTGTACAACCGACGATCAGGGTTGGACCCTGAGTCTGAAACGAAATCCGAGCTGTTGGATCAGGACCGGACCGATCTGCTGGGACAATTCTGCAGCTCATTAATGCTGCCTGGCTTCCCATTGGACCGGTCTCGGACTGCGTCTCTCCCCTGTGTTGTGTAGAAGGGACAAGCTCTCTGCGATTTTCGTACGTAGCAATTGGCTGGTTGGTTGCTGGTCTATCCAGAGTCATCTGAAATATAGCTCTTCCTAAACGCCGGTCTTCATCCAGCTAGTATATGGTTAAGGTTGGTATAATCCGCTTTTGAGAGTCAGGATAATCGTCATCCTTCAACAGTCAACGGCTATGAACCATGTGCGCTGTGTGCGTTCATAGGCTCTTCATTTGTAGCCGACAGCAGCGGCACACTTTGTGCAGTAGTAGAGGTTGAAACCGACACGGATCATCCCGGTCGATGCGAGGTCATCTGTTGATGTTGTTTCCACATGACGGTGGCAGCGAAGGCAACGTAGCACCTCCACCGAGGCTACAGGTCGGGCATCCATGCTGAGTCTGAAAGAAGTATCGGAGTCGGTTGAAGAAGAGGATGAGGACGAGGACGAGGACGAGGCGCTTGAATACTTCGTAGTTGAAGGACGGGTTGTAGGCATGACGAGGGTGTGCGATGATGCGACGGCTGGCATGCGGGATCGTACTGGGTATCAGAGCACAAGAGTGTTCGGGACTGGCAAGCAAGCAAGCCCGGAAGCTTTCTAGGGGTGGTGCACCTCTTTCTTTGAGAAGTCTGTAGTGTTGATCGTAGAGAACAATCAAAGACGGCGTTATGGGAAGGAAGGATATGGCTGCCTTTATGAATCGCTAGCTCAGTAGATGTCAGATGCCTTGTGTTTTGTTTTAGTGTGGAGCCAGCGAGGGTCCCCCTGTCGAGGAGCCCTACTGTACATAGGTACCTAGCAAGGTCGCAAGGTCGCAAGGTCGCAAGGTCGCAAGGTATGTAGCAAGGTACCGGCAATGGACTGGTCATTGAGCCTTTCCGCGTCCCCGTACTGATGCGGTCTAGCGTGGTGACACCGGAGCCCAGCACTAAACGGGCAGTATTTTATCTGCACTCTGCGCCCTGCACCCTGGGTAGCAACTAGCAACGGGGAGAGGGTGTGTCGGCGTCAGTGGGGGCCGATGCGACCAGGTCGTGGCCTGGGTAGCGGCACTGGGCTGGCTGGCTGGACTTTTAATGAAGAATTGGCCTGTCTGTTAGCGTGTGCCCAATGACGAGCCAGCGAGGATGATGCAAAATGTGACGCTGCAATGCGGTGCCCAGGTACGGTAGGTACCAGTAGGTAAGTATAGTAGGTTATTGGAACGGATAGAGCACCAATAGATCAACTTGAACAAGAAACGGCAGTCTTTCTTTTGTTTGCCTGAAAAAGAACACAACCTGAGATAAGTACAGTACAGTACAGTACAGTACACGGCAAAAGATGGGAGAAAATGCTTTCGGGCTATTGGGCTTCTGTTGCTCTGGGCAGGACTCTGGGCGAGGTGACAAAACACAGTTGGGCTCGTACTGCGCCTCTGTGTGATGCCCGCGTGGGCCTTTTCAAATTTCTCTTTCAAATACACAACCACGAATGAATACCCGCCCTCGCAAAAGCAGTATACACGACGCCCCTGGTAGAGTGGTGTTTTTCTGTTTCTCGCAGGGTTCAGGTGGTTGGGTTGGGTGCTTATGACAAGGGGAAGTCTGGTAACGAAAAAAACGGTGTCGAGAAAGGACGTGGAAAGAACTGCCAGCGAATAATGACTCGGCAGGGTTTGTAGCGAAAATTGTTCACCGCAAACGATTTTGGGTACAAGTAGGTAATTCAGGTAAGCTAATTTCAAATGCGCCTGTAAACAGAAGCTTACGGAGGATATATCTCGCTTTACTTATGCGAAACCTTGTTGTGGCTATTGGGTTCAACTCATGATATCGAGATCTCGGTGCGTGTGCTGTGTCACAAGCCTACATTTTTGGTCGCAAACCCCAACTAAAGCCGGCTCCCCCTCTTGGAGATGCGAAATCTGGAGGAAAAGGTCCAGACAGCAGTGATTTTGAACCAACTATTTTTCTCGCCACCGAGCACAACATGCAATCCAGAGTCGGGGAAACACCAATTTCCTGTTCATTGGCCAACTACTGCGTTTCGAAACTGCAACTAGGCGTGTGTAGCTCTCCCGTCGAATAGTAACGAGGAGGAGAGTGAGTCAGGCGCAGCATACTAGGTATCGACTTTCCGTCAATCCCATGTTGTGCGTGGCTTTTGGGATATGCAGAGCAAGATCCGCATCCTTCTGTGCACTGCTAGTGGGTTAAGCTATTGAAAACGTGCCTTGAAAAGGCGCCCCTTTATCCCTGTCCAAGTCGCTCTCCCTGCTACATGGTAAGGATCTATGCTCGATGCTCTGTGCTCCATGCAGCCCGTACAGCACAGCTCACGATGCTTACCGGAAGCTCCATGGTTGTCGGGTATTGGCAGGGTGTGAATTGAGTGAATTGAGTGAGTGAAGAGGGCTCGCTCACACCAGCGACAACAGCAACGAAGGAGAGGGGCCGAAAAGCAAACCTACCTACCTACCTACCTACTGTAGTGCCAAGCGATGCCACTATCGGCAAATTCTGCATGACAGCACTTCTGTAGTGGCACTGCATTACGAAGGTAAGTAGGTACAGCAGTAGCACTGCACCAAATCGGCACCAGAAAAACTGCCTATTAGTATAAGCATGGAGATGCCCAGATACTGTGTATCATGATGGATGGTACGGTACGTAGTATAGGATGCTTGCTGCTAGTTTTTGGCTAATGAAGATGAAACTGGTCGCTCACTCTTGCGGGTACGCGCGTAATCCGGCAACTTGCCTCGTCACCACGATGGACGGATGTATGAGTAGGGCGAGATGCGCAATTATCGGCTTTCCGGTCCTCGTCTTGACGCGGCCGATCCGGGCACAGCAATTCGCAATTAGCAAAATACAGATTACTTACCTCCCACGCTGGGCCTAGTGGCATTCATGTTGGTGGTTGCCGTCTATAGCGAAAGAAGTCCGATGCATCAGCCCCAAAATCCAGGCCATGCAACATGCCGAACGCGGTGCTGATCACAGGTCTACCTCTCACTGACTACAATATCTTGAATAATCCAGAAAGCAAAAGCCCGAATCCCCCAAATCCCTTTAGCTTAGTGTGTCTGCTGTAGGGTTTGCGCATGCTTGTGTTAGTAGTCACACGGCCAAAACAGGGCCAACTACGATGATAACGGGTACCATCTTGCGATTGAAGGCTGCATGCCCCTTCACTGGCCAAAGTCAATTAGGCCGAGCCGTATGTTCCCCAGATGATCGTCACGCGCCACGCGATAGAGTTGCCGTAGTGTAGGTACCTACTGTATCCCGCCCAGGATCATCGTCACCTTGGCATATGGCTTGGTGCTGGTTCGGTTCGATTACAGTACCGGTATGGCAAATTAATATTTCTATCCAAAAAAGGCTTTCATAGTCCCGACGTAGTGGAAATGACATATCAGCACGCTGCCTCAAATCTATCGGATCTAGGATCGAAAATAAAAAATCCACTGATAGGGCGTCAGTTGTACCCATCTGAACTACAATATTCCTTGTCCCTGCGCTCACACCTCGATGTGTTATTGTCGATCAGGGCAGCAAAAAGGACCCGATGTGCTACCTATCGTCTGATCTCTGATCGAGATCGCGCACAGGACGCTCTTGGAATAACCCCAATACAGTACCGCCCAATAGCACATACTATGAATTCATTTGTCATCGAGAGTCTTCGTAGCAGCTCTCCATTATACCCATTGTTCGCATGTCCGTATTTGTTGATATGAAGTTAGATCTAGGTACACTTCTTGGCGGCCAGAGAGTTCTTAAGCAATTTCAGCGAAGGTATTCTAGATTTCCAAGAGTCTAGACCCCTCAACCAATCACCAACTCCACCGAAAGATCGAGATCCCATTACCGCGGAGTCATCGACGATCAGAGAATGATCGTCAATGATACCGGTAATCAATGCTGATCACCAACCAGGGGGTTAGTTCCACAATGAAACGCCTAGCGGCATTCAATCCTCATCTCCCAAGCTGGTGGTAATTGTGGAGTATTGTTACATACTAGGTACCTAGGTAGTTCGAGAACATCTGCTCGGAATTCGCGGATCTTGCTGAGTGCAATTTTTTTTTTTTTTTTTTTTTGAATAAATATTTTCCTTCTACTTCTCGGTCGTACTGAATCTGTGCGACATTATAAAATCAAGGTAATGCGCAAACAACAACATGCTAAGCATGATGTAGGTCCTAGAGATGAACGCCATCGTGATTTGGGATCGAATTTTGAATTGACGGTTTGGCTAACTGAGCCCCAGCGCAGAGGTCGGTAGAAAAAGGATATAAATTGATAAATTAATTATTCGCCGCCGGACCAACCTCCCCTGAGATAATGACTGCCTTCACGGTTGTTTGTTCAACATTCTTCGAGATGCCATTTGCCGATATAAACTTAATGGTTAGACCAACGTTAACCAATAATATCAAACACAAAAAAAATCATCGCAGATTGCAACCATCATTCCTCGGGACGATATGTCAATGTTGCCATAAACATCCGAACAATATTTTTACTCGCTATAGATGACGTTTATATTCTACTTCTTCCGATTTCCTGTCGATTCCTCTCGATTTCCCACGTGTCTAGTATGCTGATAGCAGTTTACTTAACCTGGGCAGTACGTACCCGAGAAGCCTCTCCATGCTCTATCTCAGTCATACTGCATGGTCTTCTTGGCATTCACGATGAGATAATTAATCACTTGCAACTCCTTGAGCTCGGGGAGCTAGGACTGAAGAGTGCTCCCGTTGCATTCTGGCAGTCGTTGCTGCCAACTGCCGGCCGTAAATGATCTGGTGATACGACGAAATATTTTATAGTGTCAGTATCACCAAACATTCGAGATCCACGCATCCCTTAGTTTGGCCAATATCAAACTCGTACGTGGCTGCGCAAAGTAAGTCATCCCGTGGTATTACCATACGTAAGTAGCTGATAAATTCCCTTGTAGATTTCTAGAACGGTCCAAGCTGACCGATTTTACTAACTAGTCGGGTTTGTCGGTGTTCTAGATTCGACTCTCCAAGTCCACGAGGCTTGGAGGATGGTGAATGTCACCCTAGGTGAGATATCAAATTACCTCAGATTAAGGATTCTCACGGACATTTAATTCTACTTATTCTTTCAACTTCAATGCTGAATGCATCAATCATGCAGCGATGGACCATGTTTCCCATTCCGCTATCTACTAAGTACGCACTCTCGGACCTTGGACCTCGAACTCGAACCTTATTTCAGCTCGTGCAAAACACAAGGCGAATGGCAAGGAACTGTCGACCTCCAAAAATGGGCTGCTCTGGACCTTCAATTTCCTGAGGCTCAAGTAATATTGGGTAGGCCCTGCATGAAGGGACCCATTTTACCGAATGGCCACGGAAACCTTCGTTTCATGTCACCTGCCCTTAATGTCGACCTCCCGACATAGTGGTAAGTATAACCGGGGGCATGCTCGTCCAATACCTACATACCTACTTATCACACCTTCTGGAAGCGACGGCAGCATCTCGACAGAATTGCCACGCGTCTTCATGCATGCATGACCAGCTCCGCAATGATACTCAAAACGACCAAACAACCCTCGGCATCGTTAGCCTCGTTCCAGACTACGCACCTAGATATCTCAGACATTAACGCCAGCGATGTCTTGAATGCGGCGTGCGAACGCTTACTACAGTATACAATGCTCCGTTCGTAACCAACGCTCAAAGGCATAAAAAGGCGCACTCACTAGCTACAGGGAGTATGCTAACCTCGTCGGGCAGCTGTCCTACGTCGCCGAGTCATGTAAGTTACCAAGTATATCGTAAGCGTAGGCTTCGGCTGTGGCTGACCGACGGCAGCCTACTGCCGATGACTCACATTAGGGATTTCCTGTGAAACGGTGAAAGACCTAGATCTTATCTCACGACGACAGTGAAAATTCAGCTGTGGAGAACGCTTCTAGTTTGCTGCTTATAAACACCTCCCGCGGACGGATGCAATTCCCGGCGAAACCATGGCCCCGTCTAGAATCACCTAGAGAGCAACAACCCTTCCGAGTTGCGGGGTTCAAAGCTCCCTTATTGATGCACGTTTCCTCTAAAGTGCTTATTTCCGCCGTACCTCGTGCGACATTCGGACTTCGCTCCTGAACGAATCCGTATGCGTAGGTATATGACTTATGATCCTAAGGGCACAGGACTAGAAGAAGGGGCTATGAACAAGCGAGCACATAGCCAAGTCTCCGTCTAGACCTACAGATCAAAATGAAACCAGAACGGGATAAAAATACACATTATGCTGACAATTTGATATCGCTACCTACGATATTCTACTGCCGCTAATTATAGACTCGGGGAGGAGGGTGAGGGAGGAAGCGGTAAGGACTCACCAATCTTTCCAAATAGGCCTCTCCTTATACGCCTTCAGGCTCTTCCACTTCTCGACCAGCTTCTGCTGCCTATGTACGTCGACCACGTTGATGATCTTGTCTTCTGCCTCCATCTCAGCGCGAGGCCGTCGAATGACCTGCTTCTCTCCCAGCCAAGTAGGGAATCGCGCTTCCTTCGGGATAGGATGAGGTAGTCCTAGCCGGATTTTGGTCACGATCACGAAGGAGTCGCGGAACCGCCTGGTGAGGTGGCGTGCCTTTATCATGGCATCGACGTGCCGGGCGATGTGCATGAGCCGAGCGTCCAGGCACCCACAATCCTCGGTGTGCGCAATAGTTATCTCGGAGCGCTCGGCGTCGGGCTTCCGCACGGACAACCCGAAGCACCCCGTCTCGGGATTGCGTATCATGTAAGAGGTTGGGGCGACGATCCATTTTCGTGCCTCGCCGAGCATCTTGCCTAATGATGGCGTGCCCCCCTTTCCGCTGCGCTTCGGTGGCCTAGTACCTCGTGATTTCGTCACACCAGTTGGCTTCTTTCCTGTTGGATTGGTTCCGGTTGGTATTTTCTGCTTTGATTTGGCCGCCGCCTCCTTGACTTTTGCTGGGTTAAATGGTAGTGATTTGTTGTCCTTTACCTTCGGCTCTGGCGCCTTGAACTCTACTATTTCGGTCCCGGCTGGTTTGGTTGCCCCTACTTCCATGTCGATTAAGCCGTCTTTAGGTCTAAGTTTTGTATCAATTTGTGCCACTGTTACTTCAACCTCCATCGCTTCGCATGTTTCTTGGGCTGCTCTCAATCCGGCTTCCACTCCCTCGACTTGCCCTCCGTGGGCTTCATTAAATTGAGTCATCGTTTTGTCTACGTCCGTTAGTTGAAGCTTAGTAAGTTTGGGTTTTACGTCTTGAGATTCTTAGGTCGGATTTCCGTCATTACTTACAACCCCCTCGAGCTTTAATTTTATTATATGATACATTTTATTGTTCGTATTACAATAGGTATTGTCTTTGAGACTGTTGCCTTTGTTGGTGCTACACTCCTTGTTATAATCAAAAGGGGTTCTTTGTGATGCGTATACGTGTTACTAGAAATCCCGATAATACAATAGATTTATTCCTCAAGTATGTAACTTTAAGAGCTCATACTCATTGTTTTCACTGTTCCTCATTCAGGGAAGGGTTTGAGGTAGAATGGCAAGCGCTTACTTTTAGTAGAGCAAACAATCACTGGGCTCACTCAAGCGTCGCTGATCTTTTCAGCCCCTAGTCGAGAGTTGGTATACAGAATCAAGGAGTAGATAGAATTCTACCTAAGTAAATATTCACCGTCTTTTCTGTAGAGGTGGGCGATACTCTGTGCAGTTTCCCTCGACCTGCACTTTAAGGACTTGCCCTCCCGTAATAGGGAAACCTGAATCTTTTCCGGCGGTGGAAACATAGATGGACTTTCCATCGTTTGATACAACGACTGATGTTGGTCCCAGGAACGTTGAATTGACTCCTCCGGCGAAAACTGACTGTGCGCCCTCGGGGGTGATCTTGTAAACCGATGACGGGTGTGCTGCAACGTAGGCATTCCCTTCGCTATCGAAGCTAAAGTCACCATATGCGGCACCATCTGAGGTATAATTCAAGCGAGCCAGAATCTCAACGTCACCGGTGTTGGTCCCAACCTCATTGATGGGAAACCGACCAAAGATCCTTTGCGCCAAGTTGGTGAAGTAAAGGTAATTATCGCGGATTTTGAGGCCCTTGACACCCGGTGCGAGCATGTCTCCCCCATCGCCTGGCTGGAATGCCGTATGCTCGAATGCTACGCTGAGAGTGTGATCACTAGTGTTGATGCGCAGGATGCGGCCTCCAATGCCATCGGCGCTGAGGATCGTGCTTGGATATTTTGGCAGGGCTGCCGTTCCATCCATACTCAGCGCTGGGACTCCCACGGTGTCTTCTACTGTGACATTTACATCGCCTTCTGTTTCGACCATGACAACATAGACCTGCATTGGGGCCTTGGAATTAGATTGCGGGGGTGGGCCGCCACTGACGGCGTATAATCCATCCCCGAGGGCGGCGAAGCTGTGCAATGCGATACCGGTACTCCCGGGGAGAGTGACGACCCTTTGGGCGGACGGATATAGGGCCTTCGGGTCGATGTACCAGAGATCGGTGTTGGCCGAGGTGCTCAAGAGAAGGCAGCCATTTGGAAGGGTGAATAAGTTGTTGACCGAGGTCGGATAAGTGAATTGGAAGAGCTGCGATACTTGAGGTGCTGCCTGTGAGGACATACTCAATGATGCCATTAATAAGATGCAGAGAGTTCGGAGCTTGGAGCTCGGAGATAACGAAATGAAAGCCATCTTAGAGCTGCTGGTAGACTCGAATAGTGAACGAGATGGGCAATGAGTCAACTAATGCAGGGCACCTAGCGTGTAAATAGGGCGCTGAAGCGCGCTGGATGCGACCGTACTCAGACTTGTGACTGAACAACTCACTGTACGCACGCTCAGATGATCCTGCCACGAGAAGTCTATCATCCGGTTTTACGTCGCACATGAGCATTTGTTGTAACTCACGCGACGCACATTACAAAAGGAAAAACAGGACAACTCGCTACTTTCCCGACCACCACATCCTAAAGGGAGGGGGAATGAGAGTCCAAGCGCAATAGTGCAGGAGGACCTAAGGGAGGGATGGTGGTTTGTCGTCGTCGTCGTCGTCGTCTGGACTAACATGCATGCATTCTTGAATATCGAAATATTGCAACTTTCATTCCCACCAAGCTCAAAAAAGAGGGAGACACGCAATGTCTAGCTGACTTGGATAAGCACACTAATTATACAGTAATCTCGCCGACCAACAAGTTTCAGCGCCACGGCTTCATCTTGGTCTTCGATCCCCGCGAATGTGGCACAAGTATTTACTATTCTTAAGATACTAGGTACACTTCAATTCTCATCCTGGACAGGTTTCTCATATGTAAAGTAGGTAAGAATATAGCTGGAACGAAGTCGTCCTATGCCGGGTGTAGATTGCGCGTTTGAAACCGTCCCACTCTCCAGTCTGCAGACACTAGAGGTTGGTGATGCATTCGAGCGCATGCTTAGTATCCTAGCGTATTGAAGGTCTGAAGTGGTAGAGTTTATTATTTGGCTGCCAGATAGAACGCAGCGGGTTGAGGGGTCCCTCTAGCGATACCTTACAGTGGCTGACTTTGGCATTGCTATGAAGCACTTGTAGGGTGTACAGTGCGATGCGACAAGACAGCCTTATACAGCACCTGGTCTTATTCTTAGGTGAAAAGTCGACGTTTAAACTTAGGACGGAAAAATTGAAGTTTCGGGGAACTATGTAGTCTCGATCAATGACCAAACGTCCAAGTGGACTATCAATATCAAATATTTAGTTACCCCTCTTTTGACTCTTTTAGGGCACCACCAGCATGCTGCTATTCAAGAAGGTTGTTATGGAAGTAAGGTCTGTGTTCATAATGCATTACCTATCATGGTCCGTATGCCTAGCACGGGCGTTGATCGACTTCAAACCGTCAACAAACTCAACTTTGTAATTGTCACCCCAGATTTAGAAGAGTAAAGGCGGCCTCGGAGCCGTAGTTGCTTGAAGGGCCGATCGGCGGTATTTGTCTGCCCCCCACCGAATCATCGGCGATGCTGAGGGAAACCTCGGCGGCTCGCCGGCAGCAAATGTAACGTGTCGACAAACCATTGATCATATCACCCGACTGTGCTGTTTGTGGCGTCCAATCTATCTCGTGGATTTCTCATGTGCGTGATCACCCTCCCATATGGCGCATTGTCAACCTCTAAGGAGTCTCGTCAGTTGCTACTAGCAAACCTAGAATTGATGATGATAACCCGAAACCTGTGGCAGGTCGCTGAGGTATCGATAATCAAATGTACTGTAATGCATTAAAGCGGGCAGCATCAGATAGGTAACATAACACTGCTCCGAGCCATTGTGCTTTTCGCGTTCTTCCCAAAAAATCCGCAGCCCGAATAAGCCGACCATGCTTCTCGCTACTCCGAGTGCGTTATCAATTTTTGCGATAGTGGTTGTTGTCGGTGTCTCTGTTGCTTTTTCAACGTGCCTTCGGATTCCGAGACGAAAAGGTCGTCTTCCGCTACCTCCGGGTCCGCCAGCTGAGCCGTTCATCGGCCACCTCCGCATCATACCCGCTGACCACCCTGAATTTCGGTATGCCGAATGGGCGAAGGAATATAACACTGATATCCGTGAGTATTATCAAAGGTCACTCTGAAGTGCACTTGCTTCGTTTGGAATCTGTATTACTGATTGCAAGAAATATTGAAGTGCATTTCAATGTGCTCGGACGATCTATCATCGTTCTTGACAGTATCGAGGCTGCCCACGACCTCCTGGACAAGCGGGGAGCCAACTATGCCGACAGGCCTCGATTTGTGCTATTTGAGGTTATGGGATGGGGGGTCACATTGACGTTTCTTCGCTGGTCTCCCAGGTTTATTTTGCACAGAAAGCTCATTCAAACGTCCTTCACCCAATCTGCGAGCAAGGCTTACCGTCCGATTCAGACTGAAGAGGCTCGCCGCGCTGCACGGGCTATACTTGCCGAGCCGGCGAATTGGAATATCCTTCTACGACATTTCTCTACTGCCGTCGTACTGCGTATAGGCTTTGGAATCGAGATCCAAGAGAAAGATGACCCGTACGTCAACATGACACTTGGTGCGGAGGAGGCAACGGGACAGGGCGGCGTTCCAGCCGGCAACGTTGTCGACTTTTTCCCAACACTCCGCTATCTACCCAGCAGCGTTGCTCGTGTCAGCAAACTATTCAGCCCCCTAGTCCATGCTCGGTGCACAGGGAAATTCATCCGGCAGCTTCATGACGCACCCTGGGATGCAGTTGAGCCCTCTATCAGAGCCGGAGAGATACCGAAGTCTTCATTTATGCACACTCATTTCGGCCGATATCTCGCCAATGAGGCCGCGGGCAGGCCTAATGACGCTACAATTGAAGATCTAAAAGGGGCGGCGGGTGCCATCGCCATTGCTGGAGGCAATACTACCTGGTCCACCATTATGGGCTGTATTTTGGGCTTGTTAGTAAACCCAGACGCTAGGGAAAAAGCTAGAGCCGAGCTGGAACACGTAATCGGCGTGGACGAGAACGGAGACCTACTACGTCTTCCAACCTTTGATGACCGGCCTCGATTAAAGTACCTCTCGAATGTGCTCCATGAGACCACCAGATGGCAGCCTCTGTCGCCCTTAGGTGTGCCTCATGCGACCTTGGCAGATGACGAGTATAAAGGCTATCATATTCCCGCCGGGTCGGTCGTATATCCTAACGTTAGGGCTATGTCACGAGATATAAGGCATTATTCGTCACCCGAAGATTTCCTTCCCGAGAGATATGACCCCATTTCTCAAGGCGGTAAAGGCGAGCCTCTGCCAGAAGGACCTTTTGGGTTCGGAAGGAGGGCCTGTCCGGGCGAGTATTTAGCCATGTCAGGGGTGTATATCATGATCTCCACACTTCTCGCCACGATGCATCTGCAATGCCCTATGGGTAAGGATGGAAATGAGATCAAGCCGAACATCGCATTTTCCGACGGCCTGAGCGGTGTTCCTGACAGGTTTGAATGCCTGATCACGCCTCGCTCAAAGCGCATGGAAGAACTACTCCAAGTTTAATTAAAGGCTATGGCTGTAAAGCTCAAGTTAGGGCAGCTTAAGGCCAATAGTTCAAATATTCTCCTATCGAAGTTTGTATGTTGTTAACGGCCTCGGGGGCACTTACCTAGCTAGTTAGAAGCGCATCTGCAGCTATGGCTATTGAACGGATTAGTAAAGAGAGTATAAGTAAAAAGAAAATAGAGAGATACCGCTCTTGTAGGGAAATTATCCTGTTCCATGATTTGGTATTGATGCTAATAATACATAGAAGAGAAGATGAAGAGGAGATTAAAAGATAATGGGGAACATATCCTCATGTACACTCTATAGTCTAACTATTAATTGGGTTGTTCACTTCCTTTATAGTCTAGGGGGGAATCGATTCCTCAAAGTCTCACCGTAGTGATAGAGTAACCAAGGTACAGGCGTGAAAGCTAGGGTAATAAACCCAAGAACGCTATTTCCCCATCCAAGGCCTAGTCGTGCATAAAGCGGAGGCGCCGCAAGAGCGAGTAAGGCTCCAAAGGGCGCCCGGATGATTAAGTTAGCAGCGAGAGCTGAAGCAGAGGCATCCGAGCCGAAGCTGTCGACTAGGTAGGCCTGTCCAGGTATGACGATAAAGAGAGAACCGAATCCGACAATGAATGTGCCCAGGATTGGTACAATCCAGTGAACGTGGTACTCTGCAGTCCACCCGTATACTTTCCCTCACAGTTAGTGATTTTTCTCGTATCTTTAATACGCGTAGTATAAGAGGTATGGGGGGTCGATGGATATAGATGTACGTGAAAGAGGGCTTTACAGTCTTATCATAGGCCGAGCAGAAGGAAGGGGACTGGTAATATCACTTACGGAAAAGTCCCAATGGGGTAATCGGAGCGATCCATTTCATCAAGATCAGTCGTTCTTCAGGCCGAGCGATAGCATCCTTGACATCGCCTTTCTTCTGGTTGAGTAGTTTATCGCTGAGAAAGGAGAAGACCAACAATCCGATTAGGAAACCAAGCCCAAGTCCTAAATAAGCGAGGCCGGAAACGCCGGTACCAAAATGGTACGTTTCTTCGAAGACTCCCGGGAATGTTGTAAAGAGTAAGAATATAAGGCCGTATAGAGTTCCCGCATAAAGTGAGAGAAGGAGGACGATCGGGGAAAAGACGATCATCTTCACTGGCCGTACAATAGATCTGAGGAGTATTTGCCTTGGGTCCTTCTCACTGGTAACGGCTTTTGGTACTAGCTTATTATTGCCTGTTTCCTTGATCAGACGCGCCGTCTTTTTCCGTAGCAGAACGGCAGCATTTGTTTCTCGCATGAAGACAAGCGTCGCAACCCCCTGCAAGCCCGCCTACGATGAAAATTTAGTTAGACTACTACACAGAGAAAATATCGGGTCCAAGTCATACCAGTATTATGAGGATTCGAAATGTCCATCGCCATCCGATAGCTTGAGTGACGAAGCCGCCAATAATAGGGCCAGCGACCTACAAGACCGTTAGCTATTATTTGATTACATGGAAAATATACATACAGGTCCGAGTAACGGTCCGAGGCCCCATAATGCAATAGCTTTTCCACGCTCTCCTTGGGTTGTCACATCGGCAATTGTACCTCCTCCGATACTTAGTGGGCCTGAAGCGAAAAGACCAGCGAGGACGCGGAAGACAAGGAACATGGAAACATTGGTGCTAAAAGCGCAGCCGATAGTAAATGCGATGAAAAGCAAGTTGCATGATTGGTAGATGATCAAACGACCGTAGATCTCGGACAAAGGTGCGAGGAAAACAGGCCCTACAGCGAAAGCCAATAGGTAGATGTTTACTGTAAAGGTCTGGATGACGGTATCGGTGATGTGGAAGTCTCTGGCTAATTGTGCGGCGCCCGGGGCGAACATAGTTGCTGCCAAGTTTCTTGAAGAGCACGAAGAGTTAGTTTTTGCGAGGTTCCATGCTAAGGATAACGAACTTACGCGACGAGAGCAAAGATGCTGACGATAACGATATGCACGTTTTTCTTAGTCTTTGACCATCGGAGAGGGTTCTCGGGGTCATCAGGACCGTCCCAATCTACGATATTGTCATCTGGACTGTTCGTCTCGTTGGACGTTCTGTTTGCCTCCATGTCCCCATTATGGCCTTCCGAGCTTGCGTTGGCCGGACGTTCGAGACTCGATCGCGCTGTGTCTTGCGAACTCATGGTGATGTTAGCTGGACTGGATTACTCGTGGTTAGTGCCGGTTTCGTCGAGTCTACGTGAGAATATAACCACTTCTCGTACTCGACAGAGCCCTCTTAATATATGTAGAGAGAACAACTTGGCACATATTATCCTATATATGTTGGTTTTTCCCTACACAGCCCCAGCCCCTTTGAATTAAGTAACCAGGTACTAAGCGACTAGGTATACGAATAGGCAACGGATCATCGTTTCTTGGTGCATGTATGCTGGCAATAGGAATCTTACGTGGTGCTCCGTGTTGGCAACGGAGCGGAGAGCTATCGGACGGTCATCGGACGGTCATCGGATGGTCACCTCCCTCCGAAACATACCCTACGGCATGGACAATTAAGTGGGATATTCCCCCGACGGCCGATCCTCCGCCTAATCTCCTTAGTTCGTCATCAGGTATTTAACATAACCGCACAAGGAACCAGTCAATTAAATATCATAGAAATAGAGGGGTACATTCTAACATGTAAGTCTTAGAGAAGTCTGCGCAAATCAACACCTTTTTCTTTCTGTTCTCTTAATCACATTCGAGTACAAGACGATCTTATCCCAACTAAAGTTGTACACCAATGTTGAAGACTTCAGATAGAAGTCTCTAGGCTTGGGTTTTGGAATCCGAAAATGGAATCCTTATGCTGATCATCTGCGACCTCAGCTAGAGGTAGAAGTTTTTACATGCCTGGATATCTCCAACCACCGTTACTTGACTAGTAAACTTAGCAAGAATACCAAAGTTGCTGCTACTGCCTTTCAAAGATTGCCACAGGTCACAGTTTGAATCGTTATAGATCGGCTTCAGACAATAATAAATTCACAAAGCACACGTCACTAAACATCAAGCCTCTGACACTAGTACCGCTATTGGCCCCCCCCCCCCGAGACTGCAACACTAGCCCGATAAAGTATCGAATACATAGGGCCCTACACTTGGCTGGTTCCTATGTTAATCAGGCCGACAGTTTTATTAAGTGTAATAGCATTCAACCCTCCCATGTCTATTGTGGTAGCTCATGCTTTTTAGAAAGAAAATCCGTAGGGCTTCAGGATTCCGGAATGAAATGGATCTCGTTTATAACAAGGGCTTAGAAGGATATTCAGATATGCGGTTAAGAGGGGAACAGGTAGCCCTCCTATTAGGTACAGAGGATAGCGAACTACAGCTTTTTTATACTTGGATAATAGTCTGGTTTCTCATCGCCGACCTTGTCAAATTGCCCCTCGGGAGGCTCTATGGGAGACTTGTTTATAAGGATCCCCCTGGCGTTTAAATAGAACAATAGCAATTATTTAGTAATTACACTTAATAAACTATTTTCAGTAGACTCTAAATATCAAGTCTTGAACAACTCTGGAGTAGTCCTCATACAGACAGTAATACACAGTGATAACTTATACTACCTATATAAACCAATATGTTTATTGTATAAGTAAATAGTAAGGATATCTTTTTATGTATGTGACATCTTGGCAAGCCACCACGTCACTATAAACTTTCAGCTGAGCCTCGCTCGAATCGTGCATTATTCCCGCATCAAAATTTGGTATGAAAACCATAATGGCCTCTTTGAACAGTGACGATGACGCCCCCTTTGTGGAGTCAATCGGGGAGCGCCTTTTTAAAGTCACAATATCCCGCAAAAACAGCGTGAGCCTGTTCTCCGAGGCAGTGCAAAAGCTCATTGACAATCGCGAGGAAGCAGAGCTAATCTTGTGGAACCTCCACGCGTGGTCACCGGAGGCTGCCGCCTTCTTCCATCTTCGAACCCCTGAGCTGGTCTATAATGTCCCCTTCAGACTAGTCTGCGAAGCTGACACTGGCGAGGTCCCTTTCGACGACGAACGCGTCCTCAGGCAATACCTGGCCGTCAGTTACTGCTGGCGACCTGAAGATGGCTCGTGGCCTGGCCCCAATTTGCCTGCTTATGCACCGTGGCCGATCAGTCAGCCTTTTGTCGAAGCAATACTGGCGCAACGTGGGGTGCACACCTCGGACCCCAACTATCGAAATGAGAATTTCCGTAGAGAAGGGATTTGGGTTGACCAGATGTGCATCCACCAGGAAGACCACGACGAGAAAATGCAAGCCATCGCCATGATGGACATCATCTATAAAAGCTGCCGTAAGCTGTTGATCGTGTTTGAAGACGTCGACCTGGAGCCAGAAGAGATTGAGGTTGTCCAGAGATTCGAGACTTTTATTGCAGACCACGACACTCGACGCCGGGGGGCGTTGCAAGTTGAATTGCCGCATATTGCGAGCATACTACGAAAAATCGAGAGCTCACGTTGGTGGTCGAGATCGTGGTGAGTGTTCAGTGATCTACCAAGGCTGGCTTTCGAGAGGCTTACGGATGGCGAAAGGTGTTGGCATGAATTCGAGATCAACGAGCCGTGGAGCGATCGCCGTTTAATCGATTAGTAAGTAATATTCGTTAACGCCACAGCCCCTTTTCTCGAACTCCTAAAAGACGAAAGACACCTCATTCCATGCCGCAGTTGGGTACAACAAAGTTTCAACGGCTTTAAAGCTCTCTGAGTTGTAAACATTCGAAATACAAGTCACTTACTCGGAATGCATTAGTACTTACGGGGCCTTGATGATCGTCGGGGACACTGCAGGAGGCACTTACACACTGAAATTTAGTGTATTCTTCCTAATCAAAGGCAGTTTAGACCTCTCAAACCCCTACAGTGAGGATGATTTTCAAAGGGATTCTCGATGGGCACTAATGTCTAAATTTAACTCGCCTTATTTGGATCCGAACTTTCGGGGAGAGGGAGCCGAAAGATCCTCTATACTGGCTCGATTCAATACTGCATCAGCCAGCCAATGTCTATACCCCGACGACTTGATCTCGATCGCGCTGAATGTCAGCAATATTGCACTCTTCTACTCAGTCCCTTCGGCCGTGAAAGCGGAGATCAAGGAGAAAAATCTTGGAGGTGCCGATTCCAAGGACGCAGCGTTCTTCATATCTGCTATTTGCCTGGCAGCTGGAGAAACCACCCCGCTGACCTCGGTATCGTCAAGCCGAGAAATGATCCAGTACAGTGAAAAGGGCAACAAAACCTCATGGCTGTCAAGTCAAATCGGGAAGCCTGATCCGAATATTGGCAAGTTCTCTCTTGGTGGCATTAAATTCATCCATGAGATATATCCCAGCAAAATCAAACTCGATCTAGTATTCTTCGAGTTACCCATGGTCAACACAACCGAAGAAGAACTCGAATTGAGTCTCAAGTTCTTCCCCGAGACTCCTATTCGTTGTGTCGAGGTTGATTATAAAGAGAAATATAGAGCTGGATCACAGCAAGGCAAATGGTGGTCGTCGACTGGCAAAGATGAATTATGCGATCAAGCACGACGGCTGTTTTTCGTGAGCGCGTGTAAGAATGGACTGGAGTATATCTGTCATCTATGGGAGGGACTGGACAAGCAGCTCGTGCAAAAATCGTTTTTTGACAATTTGGCAGAGCCCTTCGTAGTAGACGAGTCCAACCGAAACACGGCCAAAAAACTTCTGGAACACTTATCGTCAGCCGATGCGCACAACAAAGAACACCTAGATATCTTGGTGAAATTCATCAGCTTTATCAAGGACCCCCGCTCGAGTCGGGTATTGTCACCCTGGGTAAACAGGGTCAAGTGTAACAACCAGGCGGGCGTTGCAATAGTGCAGCAACAAAGCCTTACTCGAGGATTCCCGTTTTCTTCCGAGCGGCGGCGTCTTGCTATACCCCGGGATATGCTAGGCATACCTTGGGAGGCTCATCGGGTATGGATCCTGGAGCCCTATTGGATTCCTGAGGGCGGGAATCCTAAGAATCGCGCCGGTTTGTATGAGAGCCATGATGGGTTATGGGTGTTAGTAGGAAAGATGCAATGTTTGGGTGACGTGCTCGTCCCACCCCCAAGCAATGATGACGATGCATCACCGTCCGTGTCGCTAAAAACTCATCAAGTGGTAGTGGGAGGTGATGTGAGCGGCTGGATGGTGGAAGCCAAGGCCTCAGAGTCCTGATAAAAATGGTTTAAATATTATAGAGATACCGAAGCGATACGTATAGCACCAGGTAAGGGGTAGCATTAATAATGCTCTTTTTATTTTATATATATTTATATATTACTATATAACTATTGTATATTCCATAGCTTGGGAAAAGTTCAATCATTGGGTGTTACGTCACAGAGACACACTGTAGGAAGTTGATTTTTTTTTATACACCCTAGCAACAAGACGAATAAAACACAACGACCCATAGCCTATCCGCAAACACAAGCTCATATTGATGCATTGTTGTCAATTACCTAGAGCAGCGAATCCATTTAAGCACTTTAGATCCAATGAGAAAATGGTCCGTTTAACGTGTTTGTACATCTTGCGCTCCCCACATGCTGTAATTCGTAGTCAATTACTTCTTACGGTGTATACCTCTTCGGTATTCTTAATCATCATTCGCGTTGCAAACAGGCTGTATGATATTAATTAAGGGGTTAAAAACTAGATATCCTTTTTGGAACGGTCGTGTGGTAGAGTCACAACCATGCCATTTGTTTATTAGCGTAGGCTGGAGACGCTAGTCCCCGTGAACCCGGTGGTTCTTTCAAGAAAGATGCATCGCGAATCCGGGGACGGGCCGATAGACTTGCCTACTCTGGTAATCTAGTGCAGGAGAAGATGATCTCCCTGGTGCTCTGCTTTTACAAATTGTTGACCACGAGCATATTCGCCTACATAATGGCGTTTCTGCGGCGGTAGGTTCACGAGGTTAACAGTTCTTGGCATCGCAGACCCAAAGACCGGCAGGCGAACACTGCAGGCCAACATTACAGACCAAATTCACCGACACTAATAGTTAGCGACATTGTATCAACCAGAACACCCTTTAGCGCTTTGAAACAATCCATCCATATTCCCATTGTGCCTGTGATCTCTTAGTTGTTAACCACCTTCTCTTTCCGGTGTAGGCGTGCCTAGGTGGTGGGGAGAAATAGTTGGTAGTGGGCCCTGGAATATCAAGAAACACATTACACTGTAACATGCAACAGGAAAACACACAACACATGCCTGCCATGAACAGGTCTCGAGGGCTTGCATCAATGAGGATGGAGCTCCTTTCTCCAGAGCGGTCGCGTTGGTGCTTCTTTGCTTCTCTTTGGGGCTATATAGAGGTATAATTGTTTGCTGGGTTTCCCTATCCTTCTTTCCTGTAGGAACCCAGACATTCTTTGCTTATCCACCAAGGTTGCAATCATGTTCAAGTTTTTGACATTGGTTCTTGCTTCGACCGCTGCTGCTGCCACGCGTTCGGCGAAACGTGGTCTGATATTTCTGCCCAATAGCAATTATCCACAGGATGATTCAATCTGGCTACGAGGCGGTTCCGACCTGACCTGGTACTATACCTACGGGCAAACCGCGAGCCCCCAGTTCAGCAACATTCCTCAATCGCAATTGGAGTTTGTACCAATGAGATGGGGACTCGGCAGCAACCGTGACGACACGAGCTTCAGCCAGCATGTCACACGGCTCATGGACAGTGGCTCCAAAATCAAAGCCGTGCTTGGTTTTAATGAACCAAACTTCCCTATTGAATGGGGTGGAAGCCAGATCGCGCCTGCCGATGCCGCACATGCTTGGGTAGTTGACTTCGTCCCACTTCAGAAAAAGGGGGTGAGGCTCGGACTACCCGCTGTCTCAGGCTCTCCTGACGGCTTGGTCTGGCTGGAGCAGTTCAACGGCAACTGTAGCCAAATTATGGCCCAAAATGGTGCAGGCAACGAGTGCCCATGTGAGTAATTCTCAGGACCGTTTCCTCCGTTTCCTTCTTTTTCAGAAACCTTTAGAGCTTGAATTTTCTTTTCTGGGACAGCGGAGTGTCCGGAACCCCTCTGGAGCCCTTACAGATCGCACTCCAAATGACGATGACTGACTTCAAGTGTTGCAGACGACTTTTTGCCAGTTCACTGGTATGACAACTTTGGGGGGCTCCAGTCCCATGTCAATGAGGCTATTTCAGTGTAAGTAGAACCCTAAGCTCTTACTTCGCATATTTCAAGCGAATTAGAAATCGGTTCCGTTTAATTACCAGGCGGCTTTTCAGCTAACAAAGCCATGTAGGTTTCCAAGGGCCGCTATTTGGGTCACGGAGTTCGCATATGCCAACCAAAATCTGCAAGCAACCCAAGACTTCTATAACCAGGCTGTAAACTGGATGGATGGTTTCGACAAGATAGAGAGATACTCGTACTTCGGCGCTTTTCGAGTAAGTAGACCTCTCTATAGGGACCTGACATTAAGTCATTGGCTCGTTTAAGAGCTCCGGGGGCGCTCAATATCTCAATATAAACCCGACTTTACTGACTTCAGCTCTTTTTTAGTCCAAGACCAGCAATGTAGGTCCCAACGCGACGTTTTTGAACAACGCTGGCCAATTGACCGATATTGGTTCCTGGTACCTTGGTGGAGGCTCAACTGGGGTGGCTCCTAATTCTGGATAAACAGTATATTCTTCTACGTCTAGGTGAACTGCAGTGAGTTTTCCTAGACTGGGGTGTCATAAGGCACACGCAGATAGCACAGCAAAGAGATTTCTCTGTATATAAGTAGTCAGTTTAGTTCCACGAAGGTGTTTTAGAGACCCTGGTACAACAACGAGAGTCTATTGTCTACCTCATGGTACAGGGTTCGTGATATTGTAGAAGTGGTATCTTAATACTAGGTAAGTTCCAGAAAGCGATCGGGGACCCTTCGCAGAGCAATCACTGCTCAAAGCACAGCGCTGTATTTTGGAGTCCAAGCTAGCATGAAGGGCACTCTAGTGCGACGAAAACCATAAGACTTGGACTGAGGAGACGATCTTTTCAACGTTGTCCAGGAGCAGAGCGTAGAAAGTACAAGCTTAGAAGAGTAGAATACAGAATTCGTTTTCTTTCAAGACTTATATGCATGATCATAGATTGATGCTTGCGGTTCAGTACCAGGGTGTGGCCGGTGTGATAGAGTATAGACGCCCCCGGCAAGCTTTCGATAATTATGGCGTTAGAAGATGTCATGTCCCTAACAACAGAAAGCCCCTGCAGTCCTACCGGCAAAATTCAGTCAAAAGTTAATCAAGCTCCTTGTAGGCGGCCTTTTTCGAGCCACCGAGCGCACTCCTCTCCAAGTTCTTGCTTGGCTCTCTCCAAGTATTGCCTATTGTCATCTTCCGAGAGAATGTCCTTCCAGCGGCCGTTTGTACCTTTGTGGACTATTAGAGGGCAAGAGTTAGCATTTGATGTGAGGATTGAAAGTTATTGTAGTGTTTTTGATGATGCAACTCAAAGAACCCATGCTCGCCAAATAATTTTCAAGGGAAAAGGAGAAAAACTATAATACGAACTGAAACTCTGAGCGCCCTCTTTGAATGCGATATCTGCTTGTTGCGGTGCCGTCATCTCAGCGTGAGCTTTCATCCAGTCGAATGTGCAGTGCTCGACCGCAGCCTTCCAATTCTCGGTTGGCATCTCGGGAATCTCAAGGAATTTTGCTATTCTTCGCATTTCCCCATCCAAATCGGCTTTTAAATCGTTGAAATGAACCAAGAGCAGGTTCGGTTGGTCTCGTGCCTCCCACCATTGGCGGATGTGACTCCAAAATGGCCACCCTACCTCTGGCTTCATGTCGCCGTCAAGAAGCTGTACAAAAATATCTCTCGGGTTGTCGCTTGGTCGTGCTAGAGCAGGGCCGACGCGACCAGGGGTGTCATTAATGAGTTGATAAAACATATCTGTTCCAGAGGCGAAATGGTTGTGCAGGCTCCAAATTGTGTCTCGCCCGTCACGGGCACAGAATATGTACTTTGCCTCCGGATTCCATACCAAAGCATCGATTGGAAGATGCGTCTTCATGAAGCGTCGTTGAGTCTGCGCTTCCAGCATTTGGAACAGCATATCACGGGGTATAACGCGCAAGTCAACCCAAGGAGAGACGGCTTGTGCTGCCACAGTCTCGTCCCCTGAGTGAATCAGCTGCGACGTGATTTGCTGCAGCCACTGCATAAAACGGCGTTAGTTGACTGTTTCGAGTCATTGCGTGAGTTTTGAATCAGAAGGAGATGGTTCAGACAACCCCGGAACACACTAGAACGTCCACATCTTAAAAATGTCTTGTCAAAATGTTGTAGAAAATAGGGCTAGACGCCTTGAATCTACTCACTGTTGTTCCCGCTTTTGCATATGTTGCAATTATGATATCGTCCGGTCGAAATTTAACTAGAACAATTATTGATTAATAGTTGCTTCTAAGGCGGGGTGAAGTGTGTTTCGGACATATTTAGCGCTTGTAGAAAGCTGGTCCAAGTGTCATGTGTGAATGTCCAGACTTGGTTGAGAAGAAAGGAAAAAGATGGCGCTCTGGCAAATACTCACAGCCATTCCAAACAGTTGAATCCATATGGTGGTTATGGATCTCACGTGTTTTGACGGGCACTGGGCAAGTCATGCCGTTGCCGTTGCCGTTGATAGCTTTGGAGGTGCTGAACGATGTCATGTTGAGTCTTGCCGAGGTTTGCCGAATGCGAGTTGGATACCTATGAAGCTGTTAGAAGTCAAAATGTTGTGGTAACTTAGAAGGTCTAATACTTCTATTTATACGATCTCGAAATAGCATCTGACCACCCGATTCACCACTCAATTTGGCGGTGACGTGAACCGTGGAGGCCCCCGAGTCAGTTAAGTTCTGTCAGCATCACTAAGTTAGTACCCACGCACGCAGTTGCCCTGGGCCATAGGCTGATCACATTAGATCACAACAAATCGAATACCCACATGATCTAAGCTGCAAGTCCTAACCCCATACTAATATCTAAGTGCTTCCTATTATAGTATATTTACTTACTAAATTAACAGACCTAACGCTTTCTTAGCCTAATGTATAAATCTACATAGGGTAGCCGTACCCTAGCATATTAGTGTACCTGCAATGACAGGATGGCTGTTGCAGTGGGTGGTACGATTAGCAATCAGGGTAGGTACTGTATGTTAGGTGCAGCTGCGGACAGAGTGGACCTTGAAACCAAGAGATAAACGCAACATGCCCTGGCCACAGTCGAACCCCCCCCGAGCAGTTCATCTGCTACATGTGAATCACAAGAAACATAAGTAACCGTCATAACACTACTGGATTTAAACGGCCCGGCAGTTGCGTGTGAAGTTGTTGTAGTTGCACTGTCCTAAATGACAATGGTAACTTATGTTGCAATTTGTAAACGGAATGGGGTGATTGACATGGGGTCTGGTCGGTTAGGGGTCCTGATAAGCGCTTGCTCCAACAGCGATACTCGTAGATGAGCTAATAAATAGCTAGTAAAGCTTACTGGAGTGGGTTTGGCTAAGATACCTATAGGTAGGTATATAGATTGGGCAAGTTGTGATGAGAACTTGTCCACTCCTCTTTCTTTATTCATAATAGAGCCTAACCTAGTGCTTAGCTAAGCCTACCTAAATACAGTGGTTCTACACTACCTAGTAGGCTGTTGCACCTTGCTACCTACGTACTATATAGATATTTGCCAATGGTAGATTCATAGGCGTCTGCGCACTGCAGCGTGGTTGGTGCTTCAACCTTCAGAGCTAATGACAACGACATGCACCAAGAATCCTTTCAATTCCGACCCCTCCTTTTCTTGCCTTGGTGAGTATTTCCCCGCAGACGTATGATTTGCTTGAGTTGTGTAGAGCTTCTCAAGCACCATGTATCATGAACAACAAAAGGGGTTCTAATATCAGGTGTATCTACTTAGTCATGAGCCACAGTATTAAAAAACCCTCTGAATTGATTTCTAGGTTTTGATTTTAGGTCGGAGTGCATCAATGCTTACAAGCGTTACTATGATTCTCTAGTGATATCTAGGCACGCTAGTAATATTTCTAACAAAGTCATTGGTGCCTTAATAAGGAGGCAGCAGTGTTATGTTACACAGATAGCTGACAACATCATGTCACACAAACCCGAGGGTTTGGGACACCCGATATCATGTAAATAATCATATGAGCGGCAAACTGAGGATTAGATCAGCTCGGGTAGGTCTTCCGATCTGATATAATTTAACCCGACCCTCTGAGACAATCTGCATAAGTCGGCAACTTTAGGCGAAGCTATTTAGGCATAAAGACTGAATGAAGTTCGTCTGCCCTCGAAGGAGGCCAGAGATCTACATGGCCCCTTGGCTGTATAGAAGATTATTATGCAATTTGAATATCATTCCAAGCCCTTGATCTTAAGCCCTTGTCACACAACAATTGAAATTTGCTTGTGACCTTTACCTGACCTTTATTTATCATGTATTGCAGGTCTCTACCTGTAAGGCTAAAGTTTAACGTTAAGATTTAGAATAAAGGTAGAATGTACCTAAGTACCTAGGTAGGTATTATACAGGTATTATATAAGCAGCCTTTTATACTTATTTTTTTCTTTTGTTGAATATTTGTTTTATGTATTCCTTTCTCCCTTCTACTAAGAATGATTGTGGCATAATACCTACTATAATGATACCTACCAACCATGCTTGTATTTTGTTGGGTTCCTGGGCAACCATCTACACACTTCCAAATTCACTCAACTTGTTCCCTTAACATGCACCTGCCAATTGCCCAACTCCAATGGATTGAATAACCACCTCTTAAGATGCACTATTACCTTCTTGCTATTGCAGCATGTAGTTCGAAACAGCCACAAGAGCTTCTGGTCCGATTCCAATTCTTCGATTTCTCCGCTTCTTAACACCAGCGGTGAATGATCGAAGGGCCTATTAAATCACACAGGAATTGTTGCATGTTTGTCATACCTATATAAACAGATCAAGACTGGCTCAAAACCACCTCTATTTCTTCCTATCCTTTTCATCAACGCACTTTCCCTTGTTTAGATTCTCCCATCTTCTCACTCTCTATTGTTCGCGTTTCTTTGTTTCACCTGCGCAGAATCTCCTATGGCGGAAATGCCTCAAATGCAGCATACTACGTCACAGCGCCCTGTGCGCAAGGTCTTCCCAGACAAATTCCTGATGTGTTCATCGGAAATTGTTGGAATCACGGAGCAGGCGTCTCGGAGGTATATCTACCTTACCCTACCTTCTGCATGTTATTAACCTTCAATATTGATAGGACCGATAGAGATCGCCTCAGCCGACTTGAGAGGCTCCCCAACGAACTTAAGCTTATGATAGTTGGCCAAATTCCGAACGCCCGGTCCATCTTTAACCTGGCCCTGACTGGTCCACAATTTTGCGCCTTCATCTCGGTACATGAGAAAAAGATCGCGCACGATCTGATAAAATCTGTCATTCCTGCCGAGCTGCTGCACGTAGTGGTGGCTACGTACGGGGCCATCGAGTCAGATTGGAACATCCACAGTCAGTCCCCTGCAGTCTTTTATTCCCTCTTTTGGCATGCGTCAGACCTAAATTGCATCAACGGGCATTTTCTGCTCCTGCTACTCCTGCGTGCTCCCGAAGCCCTGAGTAATTATTACTATAAGTACACATTATTAACTCTAGTGTTATAAAGAGGGGCACACATACCTGAATTCGAGCGAGAAACTAAGCAAATCATACGTGAACTCAATCGTCCAATTTGTTGAGCGATACAGACTGCCCCGAGGGTTCACCCTTCAGGCGCAACACCCCAACGGGGTAGCACTCTACGTAGCATTTCAGTATCTTATTTTGCACTATACTATGGAGACCTGCGCATTGAAATTGGCCTCTTCTGCTATGAAGAGCATACCTAAGGCCCTCGGATTTGTGCCGGAGGTTACGCCCACGGTTTTGATTCGCTACGAGAAAGCGCTTTATGTTACGCAGCTTGTTGCCGAACTATTCTCTTGGCGAGGTGGCAACCAGACAAAGACGATGCATATGGCCTGGGGCACATTCTGGTATGCGCTGAGCCCATGGGAGATCGAGCAGGTGGTGAGTAACCCCTGGAGTCATATTTTTCCTGTTCTGGCCGCTTGCGGAGTCAAAGATTTCCCATTAGAGCAATAGACATGTCTCGGGAGCATGCAGAACTCCCAAAACCTGTGCCGGTTTTCCCTAAATGAGTAATTACTGACTCCAGCGAGCTATAGTATGGTGTCCAGACGCTCTTTACGTGGCACGTCCTTGATGGTAAGTACAAGCCGAAACCGAAACATCAAGACAACAATCGCTAAGAAGCATAGAAATTACAACAGTGGAACCATTTAAACAGATAATTAAAAACAATGGGCATAGCTCTCTTGCAAGATTCATCACTTTTTATGGTCCGGCACGATTTTGCCAAAAAGACACCTTATGCTATGTCGGCAGCTTTTAATTCCTTCCGATCAGTGGAATGACTCTGGATTCATCTTCTGCGGAGTCTGTGCTCCAGGTTTTGGGATGCAGCTCGTCCTGGATAGAATTGGCCGGAGACTTAGCCAAGGCATGAGGGATGGCTCAGCAGCGTATGGTGACGTTGACCTCGGTCCGATGAAGAATTGGTATAACGTTCTCCTATTTAAAAGACTGGGATCAGAAACGGAACCGGGAACCCCTCGTTCTTTCTTCTCTTGCATGCGCTGTTTGATCCTGTCTGGATATGCATTTTGGGACGAAATTGAGCAGAGTTGTCCCAACACAACTCCTATGGACCGGATGCATAAATCAGCAGTCCAGAAGGTTGAGGAGGCGGCTCAAGAGTACACTGGTGCTGTCGGAAGATATATTTCTCCAATGTGGTTTCGATCGTTGACGAGGGCCTGCACGTGTCAGAGTGTCGTGCCTGGAGCACCGACAGTCAGTACAAGTCTACTAATCCCTCATTATACTAATGAGTATTGCTTTCGCACACTTGGACAACTCCTGTCAGAAGAAAAAGAACGAAGACGCAAATGAAGGAATTGGTCATGACATTTGCGATGCAATTTGACGTTGGGGAGATGCTAGCTGTTTTCCGCAAGTCCGTGGACAACATGAGAACTAGAGTCGACCCTAGGAATGTTAGGAAAACCGGTGATTGCAAGAAGGAGGGACATTAGAACTGGGGAACAAAAAAGGGAGAGGCTTGAATGGAAGCTGTAGTAAATTCTGTTTAGGTATTGGCACCAATAGAGGCATGCTGCAAGGATTTTAGAGTCTTATTTGTTGTGAATGCTATGCGAACCTAACACATCTGCTGACTTCTTTTGCTATAGCTCAGGGCTATCGCCAAACAGCGCGTGCATCATCGCCGGGGCATATCGATCTCCCTTCGAGCCGCCAACGCTGTCGATTGCCTGCCTAATTCTAGCTTCCTCTTCCTTAGTTAGAGTGACCTCAATGGACACGATGTTCTCCTCTAGGTACTTCACACGCTTCGTGCCTGGGATAGGAATAATGTCTACGACAAGGTTAGCTGCTCTGTTCGGGTCTATAGCTACTAGGAACTGTAGTGCAACTTACCATCTCCCTGTGCAAGAACCCACGCGATAGCAAGCTGGCCGGGAGTGCATCCCTTCTCTTTCGCAATAGAACTGATGAGATGTACCAATTTTAGGTTGTCATTGAAGTTCTCCTCCGAGAAACGGGGCATGCGCCGACGGTTGTCATTTTCGGCAATCTGGTCCCGACTCGTGAGGCTTCCGGTCAAGAAACCACGACCGAGCGGCGAGTATGCGATGACTTTGATCCCCAACTCGCGCGCGGTCTGCAAGAGATTCGTCTGGCTGGACTCGATCTGCAGCGCAAATGGAGAATACTCCATTTGAATTGCGGTGATCGGGTGCACGGCATGAGCACGTCGCAAGGTTCTCTCAGAGCACTCGGAGAGGCCCAGGTAGCGGATTTTGCCTTCGGCCTTGAGCTCCGCCATGGCCCGAACGGTGTGCTCGATTGGCGTCTTGGAGTCAACGCGATGTTGGTAATACAGGTCAATGTGGTCGGTCTGCAGACGCTCCAAACTGGCGTTGCACGCGGCTTTCACGTACTCGGGACTTCCATCAATTGCCATCCCGCCGTCTACAACTTTATTGCCGAACTTGGTTGAAAGAAAGATCTCATTCCGGCGGCCGGTTTCTGCGAACCATTTCCCAAGTAGTTTCTCATTGCTATATACATACTTAATGAGTATAGGTAACTTTTTAGTAGCATTGCTGATGAATTGGGTGCGCTGGTGTGTTGCATCACAGAAGTACTTACGTGAACGGCCCATACATGTCGGCCGTATCCCAAAGCGTGATGCCAGCGTCGGCAGCCCTTGTGAGGACCTTGTAGGATTCCTCGTCATTGTACCCGCTGGACGGATAGGCAAATGACATACCCATGCACCCAAGGCCAATGGCGCTGACGGAATCGTCTCCAATTTTGCGTTGAGGGTACTTGGCCATTGTGGCTTGGTATTGGCGATGGGATGGGGGAATGTTGAGGCGGTGCGGGGTACACGAAGATATACTGCGAAATATAAGGGATATCGGGTACACCCTGGTATATTTAAAGTGTCGGGGTTTGAACATGAAGCAGAAGTTTGCTGAATAATTGGAATTGCAGGTTGAGGTGATGAGATAGATATATAATATATATAATATATTGGGAATAGTGACTTAAGTCCGAAACGTCGCGAAGCGACGGCGAAACCCCCGGATTTCGGGACTTCAACGACTCTTTGTCGTGGTGCCATCACTTACAGTACCTAGGTAGAGATCAAAGGTGGCTTGCTTCCACCACTAGCTTTCGGAGATATGGGAATCTAGGCCCGAAACACCCCTACATCGTGAAATCGTAAAGCCGATCGATCTCTATTCTAATATCAGAGAAACGGCACTGCAATCTATCCCGAAAAGTAGGTATCTAACCGAGGTGGGTAGAGAGGGTGGGCATGGTAAGTATCTAACCTTACCTAGTGTAACCCCGCCAGTCGAGGCTCACTCACTACTTAGGTTACGTACTTGGCATGTTTGATTATTGTAGGTACTCCAATTCTAGCCACACACCACATAGAATCGCGTGCCCAGATCGCGGCACGTTCGGGAACCCGCGAAAGATAATAATAAATTTATAAATCCCTAGTGGTGTATCAAATATGGTGGAATAAAATTTCGAAACGTCAAATGCCCATTATACTTGCGTTTTCATGTTACATCCTTCTAATGCCCGAGTGTTCTATATCGAAATGATGACAACAAATAGACGTAGCGAACAAACAACTCTCAATCCCATATCCAACTAACCAGACGTATCCATGCTCCTTTCTTCGTAGGTGGATCATCATCCACGACTTGTTCAGCCTGCTTGAAGGCCTCGTCAAGAGGGATATCGGAAAGAGAAACGATCTTAGTCTTTTTCCAGAACTTCCAGATAAGATATGCCGACAACACAAGAGGAATGTCTCTGTCATTTCATTAGGACACTCTGTCAATTAAGATTGGCGGTCATTGGCGTTTACTTACAAGTAGGAGGAGACGAATGACTGGGCATCCCAATTTCCTCTGGTGAACACTTCGTATCCGCCTGTCAGCAGGATGAGTAGAGACATGAACAGCCCAGCGTATGAACTGTACACTACGTGGGCATTAGCATTAATACGTGGAAACGCCCCGGTTCTCAGGCCCTAGGATGTACTTACGCGTCCAAGAATTATGCCACGGAAGCGACTCGTTCGGAATGCCTTGTCGCTTCATTGCTAACTTTAGTCGAATATGATTGAGCAAAATTGCAGACCAAGACACAAGCACGCCTGCTGCTGTCAAGTCAACTAACCACCAGAATACCGTCAGGGCGGCGTTTGATAGTGTCAAGAAACTCAAAAACATGAATGGCGTGAAGAATAGAACGCAAATGTAAGGAACACCCCATGATGTTGTTCGTAGAAAGATCTTTGGCGCTTGTTTCTTCAGCGCCAAACCGTATAGGACACGGGTTCCGGCAAGCAAGCTTTGGTTAGACGATGACCAAGCTGATGTAATCACGATGGCGTTCACAACGGATGGGATGGCGGGAATACCGGCTGCTGAAGCGGCGATGACGAAGGGACTCTGTGCGGCAGAGCCAGAAGAGTCATTTAGGCGGTCATCGTTGCTGGCAACTAGGAGGCCAACCACGATGATGGCGAGGACGTAGAAGATGACGATCCGAATGAAAACTCGCTTGCAGGCGGCTGGTATAGCACGTCTAGGATTTCTGGTCTCCGCAGCAGCCATAGCGAGAGACTCGACACCGGCAAATGAGAACACAGCGCCAGTCATGACACTCCAGTAGCCAAGGAACTCGCCCCAATGTCCAGAGGCGATATGCTCAACGAAGGGGCCTGGATCTCGCCAAAACTTGCCTCCGATGGCTGGCGTCCCTGGTATGCCTCCTAGATCGATAACCAATCCTAGGATGATCAAGAAGACAACGAGGAGGATTTTCAGGATGGAGAATACAAACTCGACCTCGCCGTATATTCGGATGAAAGTTACACCAACAGCTACCGTCAGAACGATAAAAATAACTATAAAAACGGCGGGGTTCAGATCGGTCCAGAACTGGAATAGTACACAGATGGCTGTGATCTCGGATGGGATGGACACTGCAACACTGTTAGTCAATTATTACTAGGGGGGGATTGGCCCAGATATTACTTACAGATATTGCCATATACCAGGTTCCAACCAATGGCGAACCCCAGAGCTGGATCTACAAGAAACTCGCTATGCCTGACGAAGCTGCCCGTTACTGGTAACAATGCTGACACCTCGCCCAGCGCGAATTGCACGGCACACACGACCAGGCCAACGGTGAAGTAACCAAGCAACGCACCGAGCGGCCCTGCTGTCTGGACGGCGCTTCCAAGACCGAGAAAGAGCCCAGTTCCTATAGCGCCGGCAATGCCAAGCATTGACAGATGGCGCTGGGCCAAGCCGCGCTTGAGATCGCGGTCCTCGAGGACCGTGACCAGGTCGTTATTCGCGTCGAGGTGGTCTAAATCATCGCGTCCGGGGCCATTGAAAGTGCCGTATTCGGGCGATCCGGCATAAGCCGATGTCGCAACACTATGAATTGCAGGCGACTTGGGGTCAGCAAACCCCGGCGGACTGTGGCTCATCACGGTGATGAGGCTCCCTTTTACAACCGATAAACGTCTCCCATGTGCCTCGTGGCGATATGAAGCCGGATTCCGAGGCGAGGCTTTGCACGATCTCCGTAGAGAAGGCTTTTCAGTCGGCCGATAAGCTAGGTATCGCCATCACAAGGTTAGATGGCGTAAAGCCAATGTCTAACCTGAGCAAGGTAGATGTGGATGTGGAAATTAGGTACATCGGATCTCTGCTCCCATTACGTGGAATAGCTGGATATAACGATACTGAATATAGTAATATCGCCTAAACCACATTAGGTATGTATAGGTATGGTACATGTAGGAGAGGTAAGGCAACAACCTTGAGTTTCCATATTTTATGGATCAACATCCTTGAACAAACAAACGAATCATTCCCAACACATACCTAATCGCAATTCGAAGCTCACCTATCACCTAGATACCTATATTACCTATGCAAAGGTCTGAAACCGCACCGACTTTACACACACACACATCTACCTATACTATGATCGAAGGACGGGGGGACTAGGACGTGCCGATCTCTCTCGGGACGCTCCCCACAGGCCTAGCGCACGTATCGCTGGTATAAATCTTACAATGGTCTCTTATTCATGCACTCCTTGGGGAAAGGGATCTCACTGCAACAGCATGGGGAGGTCAGCACTTAGACCCGTCACCCTGTGCTTCCATCTATAAAACCTGCAGCCTTGCCATTTGCTTAGCACTTAGCACTTGTCCCAGACAACATCAGCTATTTCTATGTGAACCCACTGTCGCCATCTCATTCAGCCCCAGAGCAGTTAAATGATGGCTATCGTAAAGAAAACTCAACAGCAACTCCGACAGGAACGAAAACGAACTACCTGGACCCGGTTCCACCTGCCTCGCGGCCAGGATTGGCCGAAATGGTCCGCCACCTACTCGAATACGTATCTCGGTCCTCTAGCCGATGTGGCGGGCTGCATGAAGGTCCGGCTGGGAAGAAAAGTCGAGGATCCTGAGCAGGCCGTCCTAATTGTCCGTAAGTGTGTCCTGGATCATATTGGATTGACACTTTGGTTGACTTGCAGCGAAACAGTCTGGGAGTCAGTAGATGCCTTGAATGACTTCCAGCAGTCGCCGGCGTGTAGCGAGTTCATTCGGGGCCTTGGATCTGAGGACAAGTCGCCATCACAGCTTCTCAGCCTCCAGTGGGATGGTGGCTTCTGCCTGGGCGATGAGCTGCGCCGAGGTGATGACCTGCACGGTCGTATAACGCTCACAATTCTCACTATACCGTACACTGGTGTCGCGGACCGCAAGTCATGGCGCCGCGTGCTTCTCGAAGCGTTCGGCGCGTTCCTGCCCATGGGCTGCGCGCACCTCCACCCTCCGCCACCATTTCGGTGGATGGCATACACCTGGATAGACAACTACCAACAGACACAGCCGACGGGAGTGGAGACCGGTCGTAAACAGGCTGTCTGCTATCTATTTTTCCGCTGGAATGGAAACGGTGCCAGTCCCCAGCTGGAAGAGGCTTCAGTTGGAGCCCCTGGAGCATACGAGTTATGGGCCGCTACGGTGGCAAAAGCGACGCCCCCGGTTGAATCTTGGGGACAGGAACGCTGGGATATCGAGGTAGCCCCGTGTCATCTTGAGCCAGACTCCGGTGACGATGAGGAAGACCAAGGTTCAGCGTGGGAGTGAAATTCAGGATCACGAGGCAACTGGACATAACAACAAGATTCCAGGAACTTCAGTATCGATCAAGATTGGTCTATTGGAAGCATCTCAGCTATCTGCTATCCACCTATCCTGGTGAAGAACTCCCCTCTGTGCATACAATCTATCCCTACTTGCCGCCACTGGCATATTCAACTGCACTCTCTACTATCTGCATCTTACTAAATCAAGAGACTGACTTCGCCTTGTCCGGCCCCTTGGTAAAGTCCCAATTGGTAGTTATGACACCGTCCGCCTTATCCCCAAATAGGTAGTACATGGCGGCGGTGAAAAATACATAGTTCTCCGGATTTTTCCTCGCCACCCCAACGGGGTTCTTCATGGCTGCCTCTATACACTTGGCCAGTCCATCTGTATATATGGTGTCAGAATTATCTTGATGGCAGATGCATGCGAAATTGACGAGGCAACCTACAGATCTCAGAATTCCCCTCGAGGAACCCAGTACTACCCGAACCAAGAACGAGATGAAACGCCTCATGGAGGAGAGTCGTGCTTTTCGGCACTACGTCCTCGAGTGAGGTCCCCTCACTAATTGTCGTCACCGCTTCCTTGTAACTGTCTTTCTGAACGCCGTTGTCAAAGGCGTAGGGGCAGAGGACGACGTTGCTAACCACCTCACTGCTTTCTACTGGGGTTCCATCTGCGTTCTGCTCCAGAATTCGCAGCGTTGACGTTAGGCCGAAATTATTCTGGGCACAGTACTTCCCGCCACTATTCGGGGAGGTAAAGTAGTATCCATTGATGTTCGTATGATCTCCGGCCCACCAAGGAACGTTGCCTCGCTTAAGGTCATCGGCATACACGGCAACCCCAGAGATAGGGACAGGCTCCCCATCCGCCATGATATCCTTGCCCAGATAGTCCTGGGCTATATCGATGTTTGGGTCCTTTTGTGCGAGGAAGGTGCTGTCGCAGAAGAGGTATGTTGAGTCCTTAGCGACGCCCTTGTTTTCACCGTTGAACCATTCTTCAACATGTTTGAGGTTGTCTGATCATATAATCATTCAGTTTATGATTGAATACACAACCGATCACTATATCGCACTTACCGCTGACTTTTTGGACTAGTGGTTTCAGCTTTGATTTGTCCTTGGGAATTGCGTTTGGGATCTTGAAGAAGTCGAACAGCGCATTTCGAACTCGTTCGCCGTCTTTGTTGCCCTCGTTGTACTTCTCAATGGCACTGATAGCCGTGGTGATGCTGTCGATGGCCTCCTGATGCCAATCATCCAGAATATTCACCGGGTTCACGCGGGCATTGCAACCACCGTTTGCTGACCCGGTCTGAATTGTAAAAAGATCACCGATGTCAACGTTGTCGGACAAGACGTATGCAACACGGAGGAAGGTCAAAATGAGTAGCTTCAACATCGTCATTGGCTGAGTAACGTCAAGAGTCACCTTGGTGTATTGGTCGGCATACATGCAAAGTCTTTGTGTGGGAGGATAGTTCGTTATACCTGACGTGGAATTGACGTGAGGTGACTCGGACGACCGGTCTCAGAACCTCCTGGTCGTTTTCAAAGCTCACTTTCTTGCTTGGACTTGCAATCTCTGAGGGCGCAGCGGACCTCTAAGCTGACATCGAACGGCACAAGTGCGATATATTCATGCAGATGACCGGCGGGATTCGTTCTCACGCCCAGACTAACTGGTAAGATAATGCAAGGTACTGGTCACCGACGTTAAATTACGGAATATTGACGAGTGAGGGACAGCCTGTCGTACCGGTAAGCTTATCGAATCGCGTCAAGAACGAGCCAGGAAGGCCAGGCGCAAGAGACATCATGGTGGTCAGCGGACGTCCTTCGGAGAGACTGAAACCCAACAACAGCATTCCGGAAGACGCCGTTTAACCATCCATCGGTATCCCGATGGAAGCCTCGGCTGCTCGCCAGTAGGAAACCGCCAACAATAGCTAGCCACTCTGAATCTCTCAGTATAAGCCAGTACGCATTTCGTTGCTTACGATCTGCGCATCACGCGTTGACGAATATTCCTCTCGCCCAGCGGCACAAGGCTTTAGTCCGTTTTATTGCGTCACCGAGACTGGGATCAGGCTTGAACAGATACTATAATACGCCAGGGGGACACCGCTACAGAAGGAACATACATCTTCCCACCGTGAGAAGACGATAGCCTGATGCCCTGCACGTGATTCGGACTATACAGGCTTGAGGTAACGGTAACCGACTAGATAAACCAGTAACTACGCGTGCTGTGCCACAAACGTCTACCTATATAACGAAACGATATAGGTAAGCTGATGTAAGACATAACTCAATGCGTGTTTGTATTGGTCTATGAAGATCTGCACTGGTCCTGATATTCTATCTTAGGGTGTTTGAAGTAAATGGGATTTCTGCCATGGCACTTATACGCCGTGTAACTTGTGGCGCTGGCTTACTAGGGGATAAGAACTTTAATACGGTAGTAGATGAAGTGAGGAGGAGCTCTCCGCATTTCAACCCGGCATTCTCCTACCTAGGTAGGTAATCCGTCCCTCAGCCTTACGGCGATGCATACCCCACGTGATATTTGAGCTTAGACCAGAATTACGTAACTTACGTATCTTTTCACCACATCACATCCTCACCGTGACGCACACGTACTACAATGGGACAACTTAAGCCATCATTTATTTACTATTTTTAACAATTATTTCTTTTGAGTATACTTTCATTATAGTGCTGATACAGATGACCAATTGCGATTGAGGCATCCCTGATAAAGTGTGAGGGCGAGCTCATGCTCAAGGGCTGTAGACTCTGTTGGCTTAGGTCCTAAGCCCCCGATGCCACGATCTTGATGTGAATGGCATCTGGGGGTGTATCCAGCGGGATAAGAAGAAGCGGTGTATGCGGGGTTAGAAGCAGTGTACTAAATGCCAACCGCTGCTGCCGCAGCCGATGATGTCGGTTGTCTGCTGCTCAGCTGTGGCATTAACACCGCTGTCAATGGTGTTGGCGATATCAGCAAAATGAACGTTCAAGTTGACCGTGTTGTTGATATCGCGAGGCTAGGGCGCCATGCGAGTACACGGACCACTCGCCTCAGCCAGAGGCACCAGCTGCCGCCATGTCGAAGAGGCGTCTGGCCTTGGCTCATGTGCCGTATGCGCAGAGATATGAGGCGATATAAGCCACGGAGGCGATATGGACGTTTTACGGCGTTCCTTCGGGTGGGCTGTAGCAGAGTAGGCCGGCGTTCTCATTGTCGTAGCATATCTGCACTCCGCGCGCAGATGCTGGGAAGCTTCTAGGGGCGCCAAGGGCTGTGCTAACAAGCACCAGTGAAGCGAACAAGGACAGCGGTTCATAGAGTATCTTGGCAGTGCTATGGGATGGAGTGAGAGTGAGAGTGAGAGTGAGAGGATCTTAGCGGTATGGCGGTGTTGCCGGCTGGATTATGCGAAGATCCTTGGTGAGATTTATGATTTGTGCAGTGACAACTCGGAGCACGGCAATACCTGCCATCCGTTCGTCATCTCTACCTTACTCGAGCGTGATGCAACACACTCCGAGATGCCTCTCATGTCGACTCAGACCACTGGAGGGTGGTGTGGAGTGGCGCGATTGCCCCGAGGCAGATTAAATGAAGATCCCGAGTAGCGGCGCATGCTTACGGCGGTCTGACTACTATCATGTGCCTAGGTCAGAATTCATGCCGATCTCTTGGGCTTCACTCGGTGTGTAATATAATCTTCCGCATTTTAGATCAGCCATACGCAGCCTCAGTATAGCAGTAATGGGTGCGCACCCGGAACTGCTTAACAGTCTGGCCGACGCGCTCTCACTTCCCTTCCCTTCCCCTCTCGCTTTCTATGTCCCTCTACATGCTGAACTGCCATCAAGCTTTCCAACATGATAGGTTGCTCACCATTCATATTCCTACTAGCTCTGCTTTTTGCGGCCACGCAATGGAGCCTTGCGTGGGCCGCCTATCCGCTCGTCCCCGACTACGGGCCACAGGTAAGGCATCCCACAAGATAGCCCTGCTGTCCCGTCTGTGCTCATGCTAACGTCTACTCGCAGCCCGGGCCAGATTATATGGTTGATAATCAGCACAACTACTACCATACAGCCCCTGACAAAGGTACTTACATTCATCTGTGGCTAAGTGCTGAACAAGATTTAAGACTAATGCATTACTATAGGAAAACAGAGAGGCCCAGTATGGCGTTATTCGGGCAGTCTGGAGAACTACATGGCAAACCTTGCCAAAGGCCAGGTGGTCCGAGGAGGTTATTCCAAATCAAAGGGCACAAAGATTACAAAATTCGCTCGTCCCAATATCAAGGCGAAACAAACCAACTCGGATTTTTGGCTGAAGAGCCTTGGACCATTAGGAGCTGTGAGTAATAAAAGCCGCATGCTCATGAAACCTCGATTAACGTGAAAACAGCAACCCTTGGCGGGAGATGGCTACCAATTTTTCCGGGACGTCACGGACTTCGGGGCCGACTCCGAAGGTGAAAGCGACGCAACAGAGGCAATTAACGCCGCTGTTAGTAGCTGGAGCTCTACCTCTGGAGGTGAAGGTAACACGCGTTGTGGCAAGGAATGCGGTAACACCTTCACGCAGGGCGCTATCGTCTACTTTCCGCCAGGCACCTACAAGATCTGCTCGCCTGTAATTCAGTATTACTATACCCAGTTCGTTGGCGATGCGAACGACCCGCCTACCATTAAGGGGTGCGATACCTTTCAGGGTATTGCGCTCTTTGACACAAATCCGTACATCCCCGAAGGTGCGGGTTCGCAGTGGTATATAAACCAGAACCAGTTCTTTCGGCAAATTCGTAACTTCATCTTCGATTTAACCGACATGCCGCTATCAACCGCAGAGAACGACCAGCCCCTTGTGCCTACGGGAATTCACTGGCAGGTGGCACAGGCAACAACATTGCAGAATTTAGTCTTCAACATGCCGAAAAGTGATAGCAGTTCTTCCGAGGATGCCACCACTGCGGTCGGTATTTTCACGGTATGTTTAGCCCCTTTCTCGTGTCCATTCTACTTTTTCTTTTCTAGTGCCACTTAGGACTAAGTCATAGCCAGGAAAACGGCAGCGGAGGGTTTGTGTCTGACTTGACCTTCAACGGTGGCAACATTGGCTGGAGAGTAGGGTCCCAGCAGTATACGGCACGCAATCTTAAGTTCAAGGACTGTCTTACATCTGTCCAGATGGCTTGGGACTGGGGCTTCAACTGGCAAAACATCGAGATCGACGGAGGTGCCATCGGTTTCAACATCTCGGGGGTGGGAGGAGATTCGGGTCAGGGTACGGGTAGTGTCTCTTTGATAGACTGCTCGATACATGACGTACCCGTGGGTATTCTAACAAATAACCTGGAAAACTCGCCCAATATCGTTCTGGACAATACCGTTTTTACCAATGTAGACCAGATCATACAGGTCGATGGTGGCGACACGCTCCTCTCTGGGAATTCAGACCTGTGAGCAACTGGTAGGCGATATAACGGCTCGGAGGGTTCGACCGAGACAGGGGACATTACCGCACCGGCCAAAGCAGAATCGCTCCTTGATGATGACGGCAAACTTTTTGTCCGTTCTCGACCACAGTACGGGAGTCACAGCGCTGATGACTTTCTGGTCGCGACTACGGACGGAGACTGCAAGAACGATGGCACGGGCGATCAGACAGCTTGCATTAATTCATTTTTACAAGAAGCCGCAAGCTCGGACAAAGTCGCCTACTTCCCAGCTGGCATCTACACGGTTGGCGGCACAGTAATAATCCCGACAGGTTCGCAAGTCCAAGGCTCAAGCTGGTCGCAGATACAGGGGTCAGGCTACTATTTCAGCGATATACATAACCCAAAGGTTATGGTGCAAGTAGGAAACAAGGGAGATATTGGCACAATGGAAATTATCGACATGCTCTTTTCGGTCCGGGGCGGTACAGCCGGAGCCATCCTTATGGAGTGGAATACAGCCGCCTCCGAGCAAGGCGCCGCAGGAATGTGGGATTCCCACTTCCGTGTCGGTGGAGGCAAAGGAACGGACCTTGACCTGGATCATTGCCCCAAGTTCAGCATGAACAGCGAGTGCATCGCCTCCTCACTCATGCTACACGTCACGGCGCAAGCCTCGGGTTATTTTGAAAATGTGTGGGCTTGGGTGGCAGACCACGACAACGATAGAAGTCTTTTCAACCAACCTGACTCTACTATAACGCAGATCAGCGTCTTTGGTGCCCGCGGCATGTTGATCGAGTCACAAGGCCCCTCATGGTTCTATGGCGGCGGCTCGGAACATTCAGTTCTGTATAACTACCTACTTAGCGGCGCAAAGAGCGTCTATATGGGCCACATCCAGACCGAATCACCATATTTCCAACCTCTCCCAGGGGCACCGGCGCCTTTCGACTCGGCAGGGAGCTTTGCGAACGACCCCGATTTCAGCCAGTGTAATGTTACGGCTAACAGCGGCTCGGACCAGTGTCGGTATGCCTGGGGCCTTCGAGTCGTCGATTCAACCGATGTCACTATTCATGGTGCAGGGTTGTATAGCTTTTTCAATGATTTTTCCCAGGACTGTATCGCCACGAACAATTGCCAAGAGCGGATACTGCAAGTTAAGGGGTCAACTGGCGTGGTTATTTACAACCTGTTTACCGTTGCAACTGTAAATATAGCGACCGGTATTGACGGCGCGAATATCCTGCAGTCTAATTCTAACCAGAAGGGTTTCACGACCGAAGTTAGTGTGTGGGTTCCGTTGCCAGGTGAAGACGACACAAATGTCGTATACGTCGGCCCCGACGTCTTCACCAACCCGATTGTTAGTTGTTCAGCACCGTGTGTGCTGGTTTTCCCAACAAGCCATCTTGAATCGTCGACGACCATCTCACCGAGCAGCTATACCACCTCGTTCGAATATGGCACTATTACAACGACGTCCTCCAATGGCGCCCCTGCCACAATTTTCGTAACATCCACAACAACCGTAACGATCTCTATCCCGCCAATCACCACTGATGGTATCCCTTTTTCAAATTTTAACGTCACATCTAGCGGCGAGACTCCCGTCACCATCTATCCAAGCGTGGACATCTCGCCGATCACGATTGGGATTCCTGACGGGAGTGGGAGTACGACGTCACGCGTAGTCACCCTCCCGCCATGGCCCTTGGTAAACCAGGGGCCAGGCGGCACGGGCATAATCACTGAGCCAGGAACCGAGACTGATACCAACAGCGGCAGCTTGCGGAGTAATACTACATACTACACCGGCGTTAGTTCTACCATTAGCGTTTCTGAAGCGACGGTAACAACAATAACGTTTCCGCCCTCGATAGATCCGATAACTGTATCCTGTCCGGCCACAACAGACATCGAATTCAAAACACCAGCGATCACCGCCAGGACAACGTGCACAGACTCGACTTCATTAACCTTGGACTTTGGATGCCCTACCACGAAGGTGGTTACCTTTCTCGCTTCCACCGACGCGGTTGTTTCAGTCGATTGCACTTATATTACGGTGTGGAGTACCGGCCAGGACTCGACAACAACTACGACACCCTTGCCAGTTTGGACGACATGGCCCGTCTACGGGAGCATTACACCCGTCACTACAACCGTCGATCAACCTGAGCCAACGGACGACGGAGTGGTCGTCCCGTGTACTGCATGGTTCTTCTTCATCTGCATTTCTTGGGGTGAAACCCACGTCGGCGGCTGGCATTGGATCATTCCTCCGGGAATCTACGGTCCTGGCCCGCCACCTATCAACCTCATCCGTTGGCCACCTGGCTTCGAGATCGAAGGGACTTTACCGCCATGGCCTAGAATCACCATTGGGAACGATAATCAGATCACGACCGAGGAGGAGCCCGAGTGTGAAACTAAGACAGCCTCGGCATGCACTACCACAACCTTCATCTCAGCTACAACGACAAACGACGGGGTTACAACGACTACTCTGATTTCAACCGCGACTCACTGCGAGACCATTTCGGGCTGCTCTGTCAGAGATTCGGACCAAACTACAACAACCTCTGACGTAGAGTTTGGCACTCAGACAATCGCACCTGTCGGGACGTGGAATGATGAGATGTGGCCAACGACAGACCCAGGCAGCGCATATAGCAGCTCTGTGTTCGCAGCCCTGAGTGCCCAGTTGGCAGCCGACGAGGCCAGCAACAGCGGCTCAGTCATTAGCTTCACACCCGGCCCGACTGCCTCACCCACCTGCGCTAGCGGCACTGGCTGTGGTGGCCATCTCTGCTCGGGGTATTGGTGTATGCCGTCACCTACGGGTCACCCCCCAGACTACCAGGACCCCAAGGATCCCAGCTCGGGAGGATACACGGCTCCAACAACAACAGTCGGCGAAACCACAACCAGCTCTCCTACAACAACCACGACAACAACCTTCGGTTGGTCCGTGTCTTTTGGTTCCGAGGTAAGTCTCCATACCAGAATTCATCCCTCTACTTGTTCGTTTTTCGACTAACTGGATATCTTACAGCCCACTGGCGGTCCTGAGGCGAGTCCCGGAGTGGTGACGAACGTCGGGCGGAGACGGGATGCAACCCCGTCGACGGGGCCTATGTTGCCGAGGGCGTAGTCGAAGAGTCGGACCAGCAATACATCCTCTGTCTATACGACAATCCCGACTGTGATGCCCCAACTCCGTATAACTCCACTTATCTCGACTATACGCCCGCGAGTCCCAACGGCGGTCCTGGAACCGTTGGTGTCGTCTCGCTTGGCCTCGGAAGTGACGCCAGCCCCTATAGACCGTTTCGCTCATATCGCGTTCAGGAGCCGCATATGGTGGTGGATGAGCAGATCTGTGCGGCGAACTGAAATAAGCAGTCTGGTACCATAAGATGGTAGCATACAATTCCTAGTTCAATGTATTTTCAGAGAGTGAAATGAAGTGAATCAATTTCTATTAACATTACGAATTACTATAAGTCCCGCATGTTGAAATAAGCTGTAATGATTGCCTGGTGACCGCTGTATCTACAGCACACTTCAGGGCATATAAGGTAGTGTTTAGTGCGTATATTGGGGCGGTAACAGCGTCAAGGCTGCGCTAGTGCCGAGGTACTTATGGTACCAGCGGCCTCATAGCAGAGCCTGTACCTATCCAAACTACCTACCTATAAAATAAACAAATCAACTAAAACTAAACTTTCTTCATTAACTTATAGTAGACGGGAGGCGGGTGCGTAAGAAAATCGAGTCGTACACGTCTCTTATATGCATCGCAGGAGGTGTGTTGTAGATACTTACCTAGGTACCTGTAGGTAGTAAGCCGTGCGGTAGAGCCGCTAGACCTTCAAGCTGACAGATAGGCTACAGACCCGTATACAAGACGATGGAGTTGAAGCATCAAGATATCTGGCTCCCCAAACTGCTTTCGCGTTTCCTACATCACAATTATCTAAATATATCGAGGAATGTGTATGTTTGGGTGACGGCAGAGCTCGAACCTACGGCTACAGTTACTACAGCAAGGATCGTGATAACCGCTAGCTAAACTGTAGATATAAGGCAAGTTGCAAAGAGTTATGCAATACTCTATCGTGGCGAAAATAAAGGTGATGCCTCGTGTGAGGCCAAAGGATCTTGTTAATAGGTTACAAGAAATCATTTGTTACGAACTTGCGATTGCCACCTTCACTATGCAAGGTTATATTATTCTCTTAAGTACACCCCAACGGAGCAAATTGTGACTGTCTTCATTATGCCCTAACAGACTCTATCAGATGAAACAGTGAACCGTTTAATACTCAGTTACTTCGCAGTACTTTAAGTGCAGCAGTCAGAGCCTCGACCTCTCCCTCAAGAACTCGACGTCTGTGTTTGGATACCGCGTCCTCGCCGGCGATCATCTCAAGCTCCTCCTCGTTTAGGCCTGCGATGAGGTCTGGGCTGAGAATCTTGAGGGGACCCTCCTCATCTTCGAGCAGGAAGTGGTTGACGACTTGCTGGCAGATCGAATCCACGAATCGCTTACGCGACACTTTATAGTAGCTTGTTAAAGCATCCACGATATCCTCGCACACTTGCTGTGCGTTGTCCTTATTAGCAACGGCCTTTTCCAGGTCACTAGCAGGAACATAGAGAGTGCTGTTCTTTACGACCGTCATAGCTAGGAAGGCCTTGTTCAGTCGCTCGACACGTTTCTTCTGCAGGTCTGAGTTGAAGTAATGGTTAAATGTAGATGGCCTTCCACCACGCTCCATCTTCAAGAGAAAACGCGTATGCTTCATGGCTCGGCGATATGCATCACACAGCTTTTCCATTAGCAGTGTATCCCACAATTGGTCCCTGGTATGCTTTTCAGGACAAATGAGCTTTAGAAGTTCTGAGATGTACTCATGTACGAGGATGATGGCTCTGCTACTATGGGAGAGCGCCAGGGGCTCCCAGTTCTGGGATTGTTCTTTGAATGCTATAGCGAGAATCGTTCCGCTGAACTGGGACGTGTTAGCCATTTCCGTAATATAAGGATCATTTATTGATGACTATACCGTTCCAACTTCTGGCCCGCGATTGGATTTGAAAATCTCCTCGACACGATCTTTGATGGGACCTCCCGGTTTCTCGGGGTGCTCGTACTTGTCCAAGCCAATCATATCAACCAATTCCGGATATTCAAGTTGACCAAAGTCGACATCAGAACCGTCGAGCCTCTCCACAAACTGATGTTGTTCATCTTCATCACGGTGCTCCCCGAAGTCCCATACATGGCCATTCTTCCAGACAATATTCGCTAGCGCCTCATTTAGCTCTATAATTCTGGTAGCAAGCTTCAAAGCTGGTGCACTGGTAAAGATAGGGTCTGCAGTGTAGTGCCCATTGACGGCGCATAACGTAATCGACTGGAACTTGGAAGCTATTCTGCTCAAGTGGAGCCGTTGGGAACTCTGGTTCGATCTGGAAGGCCCCATGGCTTCGAGCTCCAGCCGGCATTGGCGCAGATGTGTTTCGATCTCGGTCTTCACGTGAGGAAACTCGCGTTTAGAAATGTACATTAGCAGCTCTCGAAGTCTTGCTTGAAGTGCCGGAACACCGCATCTATCAGCAACAGCTGACCAAGGAGGACATGCAAATAATTCCTTTTCCAAAGCAAGACGTTCGGACGCTGTTGATGTTTCATCGTCGGCCTTGCGGTTTTGGACCGCATAGTACCCGAGGTTCAATGGGTTACGTTTCCCAAGGAGAAGTTCAATGACAACGCTTTTGGTAGCCTTTTCACTGGCTAGATCAGCTTTCGTAAGTACGACCATGGTTCTAGCACCGCTTGGGTCGGCTGCCTCTGCAAACTTGAGGATTCCTTGCGTGGTAACGTCAACGCCACAGGGGATTACCGCGAGAATACTGGAACTCATTAGCCCAAAAGATCGTATGTACATCTTAAGTAGGTACGTACATAGTTCGGCGATCATGGATGTAGGACTTGACCATGTCTTCGACTAGGGCAATATCGGTATCTGTAGTCTGACCTGGGACAGCGAACAGGTTAGGCCCCCAAACTCGGCCTAGGGAAAGAGGACTAACCAGGAGTCGGGAATCGAAATATGCCAGGGACATCAATGACAGTCAGGTGGATTTGCTAAGCACATTGAGTTACGATGATTATTGGTTTGGGGGAAAGGGGCCTACATTGGGGCCACTAATTTCGATCTTGAGAATATCCCGGCTGAAAGCTCCAAGGCCGGCGGCGTCAGTGTCTGTGTCCTTTCGGATTCCCATAGCTTCATTTGCCTATCATGGTATTAGTTTTGGTAAACAATGTGTCAATTGCCAGCTCACCTCTTTGAAGATGGCGGTCAGTTGCTCGTTTTCGAGCTTGGATAAGTGACGGCGAAACTTCGCAAGGCTAGTTTTGAGTGCCTCATCTGCATCCGGGCGAGGGATTATTGACACATCAATACCCTCCTGTGCCTCTCGACGGCATGTGATCTGGGTTGCATAACGAGTGCAAAGCCCTACATCCCGAGGAAATGCAAAGCCTGTGAGACTCTCAAGAAGAGAGCTCTTTCCTGATGACTGGTCACCAACCACCACAAGCTAGCGCAATGATCGTTAGACGTTAACAGTATTTCATGTATTATTAGATGTATGTGACTAACCTGGGGTAGAGGGATGATGGTGCCGATATTCAACTCTCGCAATTTGTCGATCTTAGTCAGTATAGCCTGGTTTCCCAGACCCAATTCGCGTTGACCCATAGTGAAAGAAGTGACAGAGGACTCCAGACAAGGGAAACTTGTGAGGTGGGCATAAGCTCATCAAGACGATTGTGGTCCAGCACTCAAAACCGCTATCGAGGCGACCTATCTATATACCTCAGAACTTGAGTGTTTACACACCTCTTTGTTTCTTTTTTCTGGCACAAATGGGCGAATGCAAATTCCCGTCAATCAGTTGATATGGACCACATCACCGATTTCAAGCCATGCTTCGTTTGTCCTGCCATTCTCCGAAGCCTTGCCGAGATGTCATCGTGTACTGATTGATGGTGCTATCATTTTCATGAGTCAGGACCTAGGATCTAAATGCTGCGTCGGATCACATCAATCAGGCTTGGAGTGGCAAACACCAATTTCGGCATGAAAAGAACTAGAATTGAGATATGATAGGTGGGAGACATACTTCACCAGGCTTCTACTGTACATTTGGATAACCACTGACAGCTGTCTCATGCAACTTGCCGAAGCTGCCACTGTCAATTTTCGTGCTTCAGTTGCTACAAACGAAATGTGTAAGAAATGGATAAGCGCGAGGAAACACGAAAGCTCAAGGCGCGTTTGACATCAATACATCATTCGATTCTCGATCACACACTGTTCAAACGACGCCCATCCTGGATACCGGCATGATGGCCATTTACCAGATTTGCCCAAGCGTTCTGCGAATAGGTACTTTACTTTACTGTACGCATTGCTGAAACTTTGAAGTACTTCATTCATTGGGAAGACGTACTGAGGTTTCCCTAGCCGTATATAGAATAGGTAGTCTGAGCTACGCTATGTGGAGTGTCGTGGGAGATTGCCATGCTACAGTAGCATTGCGTTAGCATCAAGGGCTCGACCGCTGTCGTGTTTTGCTGTTTGTACGCGTCGGAGATAATTATCACGCCGAGATAGCCTTAGACATGTACGAAGTATTATGTCTAGAATATAATATCATGAGCTACTATAAGCAAGTATTATTGCTGTTGTCACTGTTATTTTCAAGACCTACTACAGTGCCTAGGGGCAGTTCCGATACGCTAATCACTTAGGTACTCTAGTGATAGCATCACCCCCCCCATACATGTAAAGAAGTTCGCCTTTAGAGCGATAGACGGGAACTACCGGGATCCATCCGAGGACCATGCTTCATTCGTCGTTCAAGTTTTAAGTTTCGGTACATTCCTGTCATCCACTTGCGTTTGATTGTTTAGATAAATCACAACGATGAACTTAGTCGAGATTTTAATACTTCCCGCGCTCACCGCGTTGAGGCACAGATACAGAAGAAGTTGCAAGACAGAGCAATAAATACTTTATCTTGATGTTGCAAGACGACAACGATAAGGCGTGATCCCTAATATGGCTTTGAGAGTGCTGACAAGGTACATAAAGCTAGTTGTAAATATGGGAAGGAGGATATCCATGCAACATAAGGACCCTTTACAACTCCAGGCGTCATCTACTGGCCATAAGTGTGCAACTTGGTGATAGGAACAGTAAATTCGCCCGATTTCCCACTCTGCCAGGCAGTAGTACCCCAAGCGGCCCAGACATTTGTCGTGTTCTCGACTGTCTGGGAGAACGCAATACCGCCAGGCACACAACTGCCCTTGAGCTCAAGGCGAGACTCCTTATTGTCGAGAGTACAACCCCCGAGATTAGAGCACTGCCGAGGAGAGTTAGTAGTTGCAGCTAGTTGTTTCTAGACGGATAAACAGAGAAAGACGCGGGCCCTCGTTCGTGCAGCGGAAGCCAACACAGACAGCCAAGGGCAGCAACACGGAGGCGCAGCTTGACTTACAGTAGCTGAGAAGCCGGGAAGCTTGTTTTCGGCGTTTCCGTCGCTGGTGACAGTGAAGGACTGTCGGCACCCGAAGACGCCATCGCAGGTCTGCTCGCCGGCGACGACACGCCAGACCCCGAAGTCTCCATCAAGGGTAGCCTGGATGCCGGTGGCGGCGACGAGGAGGAGGGTGGCGACGGAGCGAAGCATGGTGAATGAGATGTGGAGTTGGTTTTCTGAGAAGGTTGAGGTGAGTCAATTGTTGTCTTGTGCAGTTTTCAATCTATCCTTCACCATGAGGGACTGCCGGCCATATTTATGTTGGACCATCGTGATAGAATCTCGACGTAACTTCGTATAACCGTGTAATCCAGATCGTGAAATTCTAAAGTTAGTACCCCACGCATGTAATGGCCCACAAATGCTTCGGGGTAAATAAGCTCTAAGCTTCTTCGATCGTGGCCAAGAGCGTTGTTCGGCCAGACTTTAGATTTTTAGAGGGGTCCTTGGGCGAGCAACGGAACTCTCCATACATATGTCCCTAAGTAGAAGTTGTCATCCTAGGCCCATGAAATCGTAGAGTCGAATAAGCTCTATACGGTGTTTTAGCTTACCGCCAAGGTCGCTAAAGAGTGCATCGTGAATACTGTATGGGCTGAGTTGGCAAAGAGGAGTTGCTTTTGAGCGGTTGTGGCATGCCGCCAGGATAGGAGTTGCCCAGAACGATTCATGACAAATAGGCTCTATTTGTAGACACCAGTCACCATCAAGGTTCGCCGCGGCATATGACAAGGCGAACTTTCCGCTAAATGAATCAATTATTCTCTAAATGCTAACAGGCCGGTATCAATCTTTCGATGTCGCGAGATTTAGGCGAGCTTACCTACTTTTTGGGACAAAATTGTCCGGCAATTGCCGAGCACAACACAACACCTTCCGCTTGTAGTAATATTAACCAATCAAAGCGATTCCTCAACAGGGAATAATTAAAGAGGGAGAAATTGGGCATATTTTCATGTCTTTGACGGTTGTGCTCACAATTGCGTACTTTGATTTTTTGTTAAAATAAGCGAAGAGAAGAGAGCCGGCCTTTCGTTGGTAGGTTGGTATGTGTATTGCAGTTGTTCAGAGTAAATGCACTAAACAGTCAGAAACTTTAGTTCAAGTACCTCTCGGGTAGAAGCGAAATTAACAAAGTAAAGCGTGGCACGGGGTAGGTATCTCGACGGACTGGCGCAATTGAATATATTGATATTCATGTTATATCTCAATAAAAGTACCTTTTCCTCTTACATCGTTTCCTTTTAGTTCATAATCGTCTATTGAGTTGGGCACTGAGCTAGCTAAAGTCTCCCTAGCCATCTCGCGTGAGGGCTCGGGATTGGGGGTCGTCAATTGCGTCCCTCGAAGTCTAACGTCTACAACTCTGCGACCATACCCTATGCTATATGCCGCTACGGGGTCTTATGTCCAATTACATAGGCTACCATAACTGGGAAAGGCTAGAGTCTGAGTGACTATCAATCGTAGAAGTCTCCCCATTCTAAGAAGCATATGGTAGATGGCTGGCCATTTGTTTCCACTCCAACATTCTTCAACTCGGTGATTGTCGTATAGGCTGGTCGCCAATTGTCGAAATGTAAATACATCCTATAGGAATCCGCAGGGTTCGCCATCTCTGCATCCCAGCCATCGAGACGGTGAAAAGGAGCAATACAGATTATTTGGAACGGGTAGTCGTCATTGATATCCTCGAACCTCAAGTCTGCAATTTTCAGCGCCGGCATACGGGCGCAGCATCGAGCAAATGCTATAATCATTGCGTTCAACTTCTCGTCATCTGGGGCCAGTGTGGGCGGCAAAGAGAAGTGATCTTTCCTCCCGGGCATTACGATTTCTTCGTGATCATCGTAATAGTCTTCGGCCTCTTTAAGCCCTTCTTCCGTATCTGCATAACCAGGCGGTAGCCGGGTGCAATTAATTAAACCCTTAGGTAGATGTAAGTCGGCGACAGTTGGATAGGGCCGAAAAAGCCAGCTTCCGTCGGGACTGCAAGGTAGCATTTTAACGCTTAATATGCTCGTGTGCTGCCAGCATGGCTGTTGTTCCGCGGCTGGTCCAGATCTTGGTGGGTCGAAGAGAGACGGATGGAAAGGGCCTTCAAGCGAAACTTCGGTGCAATGTCTTGTCAATTCCCGAATACCACAACTTACAGGGTCGTGTTCACCATTTTTAATGAACCTGGGCAACACCTGGCTATGGTCATCGTAGTAGTTGGGGCCTTTCAGGTGGCAGGAAAACTTTTTCAATGAGGATGGCAAACGCATGGTTTGAATGCTTCGCACAAGTTCATCGCGGTACTTCTTGTCGATGCTGTAATAGCGACCCCAATCATACTGAGCCTCGTCCAGCCCCCATTCAGCGCGTTCTAGCTTTGGCATCCTTGAAGTGAGTACCAGAGCTACCCGAGGATTCCAATAGCAAGACCGACCGTCGAAATCTAAGTCACGGACGCAGGGCAAAGGCGGAAAGCTTTCTGCATCGGCCGTGAGATCCAGCAGCGAGAAGTTGAAGGGTCGATAAGAACGATCCCACAGGGTCACACCTGGAGTTGGAACGGCGCCCAAGCTCAAGTAGATACCCTTGCTGGCGCCTTCGTTCCAGGTACCGATGAAATTCCACAGCCGTCGCAGCGGAGCAGTTAAAGCTTCTCTGTGTGCCTGACGATCTTGGTTTGTCTCATAGTAACGTTCACCTTTACCATCACTAGCTTTGGAGGGGCGGGGCGGTACTAGTAGGGTTATAGTGAGATGTCGTACATGGGACTGCCTCTCGACGTTCAAAATATGTTCGAACTCACTTAGTTCTGCATTATTCGTCTCAATGCACAGAGAATCAAAAGTCCGCCGTTCTATTGCATGTTGGAACCTGCGCGAAACAGTCGCAAGGGCAGGGAGGGCCCACGGGAGAGTGCAACGCTCCCACAAAGGGACTTTTTCCTCGCCAATCCGCCGAGGAAGTAGGGAGATGATGCGTTCAAAGATTTCTAGAGATAGTTTGTCCATAGCGGCTCAACTGAGGCTTGATTATAGACTATGCCTATAGACTATGCCTAAGGACATGGGAAGGGAAGTAGAAGATAACTACTTAGGTACCTACTATACCTACAAGCACCTATAGTATGTAAGTATTTATAAGGACTAGACCGCTAGAAGAGGGGTTGTTGTTGTTGAGACGCGCCGGCAGGGAGGGCGCTGGCTTGCGCAGGGAGGGAGTTTGCCCAGGCATCCCACTACCTAAGGGATTGTGTAGCCACCTGCACAGGTAGCTGCGCCTAGCCTGCGCGAGTAGCTGCGCGCCATATGCACATTTATGTATTTATTTCCCGATTGGCAGACTCCATAGACTTTCCTTTATCCTTCTATTTACATTCACTTCTACTTATACCTATGAGAGCCCATATCAGTCGTATTACCTAGCCCTTGTGGGGGTGCTTGTGGGGAGCGGCAATGAGCGTATGCAGCAGGTACTGCACATGTGCTGTACGCCAACCTTGCATCCCTAAGTAGGTACCTAACTTAGCCTGTCGTATGCGGCAGCCCTGTATCCGCTACGCCAATAGACCTTCATACATGGAGACATCCAGGGCTCCGTACGTTATATAGCTTGTTTTTGTTGTTATCTCAATCCTCTACCTCTGTGGCTTCTGGAAATGGGTGGAATACAGGCTACGGTTGCCTAGGGCAGGTTGTCTTGGTACCATTACTTACCCCACTGTATTTGTATGTATAAGTACATGGCTCCTGGACCATGGACCCCAACCTTTAGTCAAGTAACGAACCCAGTCCTCAGAATAGATCTTTAGCCTAGTATAGCAATTGTACTAGATTACGGGTCACCTCTGAGGAAGGGATTTGCAGGCACACCTCTACCTAGGTACCTAGGTAGTGTTAATGCGAGATGTCTGATTGCATTGAAATGGATATCGATAAAAAGGGCATAGATGTAGAAGACTGTTACCTCTATGATAATCGTCAGAAAGCCGACTGAATAATTAGTCTCCGCAATGTGTTCATGTTAGCCTCGACGCCATGGGAGTCCAGTCTTTTTGAATGTGGCTACGAGTTGAGGTCACGTAATACCTCAACGCCCCCTCGTCCCGAGAAACAGCGCTTGGTCGTCTCTTCTTTCTACTTTACATTTACAGGAGCCGAGCCAGGGCCCGGAACGGCTATCAGTCTATTTTGAAATCATCGCATTATCCATCCGCAGTTGGAGCTCGAGGAGTCTGTTGTCCAATTTGATACTGATGCAATACCAGTATCCAGACCATAGGCTACTCCCACTTCTCGCTACCCGGTCCGAGGACTATGTTCCAGGTGTACAGTTGAATGTCGCTGATGCTCTTACGCTGTGCAAAGGCGGCGCAACAATCGCCGTTCTGCGCTCGCCCATAAGCATTGCAGCTGCTCGCGGCGTTGCCGTCCTGCGTTGGCGTCGGCACACTCGGCCTAGTAGACGTGATGGGTGTTGGCTTTGAAGTGGTCGACGTCTCAATAGATGAAGAGACTCCCGCGTAGTACGCCAAGCCAAGCCAGAAGTTCGTTGTGCAATCTTTGCTGACAGCCGGGTTCCACGCGAAGAACTGCTCCGCCATGATGCCGTACTACTTTTCGACGCTGGGGCACGTGTGGTTTTGCACCACGACATGCCATTTGCCACAGTTGGCTGGCTGCCCACTGTTATGTAACACACCAGAGTCAATGATGTATGAAACATAAATCGCATTCATTTGCGGCATCGGTGTTGTTCGCGACAACGCTTAACCAGCTAGACGCTCCATCTATAGGGTTGCGATCTTGGAGTTAGTGATATCTATTATATGGGGGGGAAGTTGGGACTGATGTAAAAATCAAGGGGTTCGCAAACTTACAGCACCACCTGGGTCGGTCATGGCGGCATTAGTACCAGTCACAACGTTGCGAAATCTGTCACTGTCTTGCAGACAAGTCAAATTGTATAAGAATCGCATGACACCAAGTATGTAGGCAATAGGCATTCCTCCATCATTGAACGTTTATAGGTATAGAGCAGGTAGGTATTTGCTCTCTGCCCCTGAGCCTGATCATGCCTTCACTGTTGGAATTAGGTGATGACATAGCGCAATAATATGCTTTGCGAAGTACCTACCTAGGTAAGCTTCCTTCCGCTTATTTACGAATTACGTACTACTCTGATAGAGCGACTATGTTTATATGCATAAGCCCTTTTTCTATTTTCAAGTCCTGGATAGGTACCTATAGGGAATAGACCTCGGCACCTGGTATCCAGCTGTGGCATATCATGACAGCTGTAAACTCTAGTACAAGCATAGCACGTGACTCCGAGTCCCTAGGGTATTTCTGGCAGACTACCTAAGGTTAGGTTCGAACAGGTAAAGCAGAATCATGTTACATCTATTCTGCTGAAACGGGTGAAAATCTATCGAGGTCAAGAGTGGATATGAAATCAAATACAAAACAATTCCCGGAAAGGCCGCGACCAGTCGTACGGAGCCCCCAACACGTATTCCTCACCGGTGGTGTCGGGCGCTACTGAAATTTGACGGCCTTGCTTTTCACGCACACTGCTTTCGCCAAGGTCTGTATTGAACCACTCGACAACAGCTCCAACACCTGCAAAGTGGCTTCGAACTCTCGAGTGATGAAGTTTCGGATTTCAATCGCGACCAGAGAATCGAGAGGATAGTGGGACAACGAGCGTGTGATGTCCAGATCCTCAATATCCATCATCATCACCGCCGCCAGTTTGCCGACTAACCCATCACACACGATTTGTTCTGCTTCGTCCAATGTCTTTGCTGCTTTCACAGCCGCGTTGTAGGAAATTTTTTTTCGGGCTTCCCGCAGATGCATCGGCTGCTGCCGCTGCCTCGGCCGTTTCGCGAAGGTACTTGCACTTCGCGTCGTCTGTCCAAAATGGCTGCATCGTGGGCGTGATACGCATTCCTGTGATCGTATGGCTGTTGCAGGTCGTCGTCATGCGACCACTTATGGCCGCGCCGAGAAGCGCTAAAACTTCTGCCTCGCAGATTGTGTCGCTTCCCAGATTTCTCGCCACTTCCGCAGCCTTTTCAAGATCTTCCGCTAGGTATCCGGAGTCTGAGATCGCTGTGAGATCTAGAGACGAGGCAGGTAGGCCCATTGCAAGGCGATGTTGCACAAGTGAATTCAAGAAGCAATTTGCAGCTGCATATGCAGCTTGGCCTCGATTGCCTACCATACCAGCAACAGAAGATATTGCTACGAAAAAGTCGAGCGGCGCATTTATAAGAGCACGATGGAAATTCCAGCCACCTTGAACCTTCGATTCAATGACAGTAATGTAGTCATTATAAGTCATCTTCTCGAAGAGTACATCCTGTATTGCGTCAGTATGCTCCTATTTCAATCGGAAGTCCGATCATAAACTTACTCGAAGCACCATGGCGCCGTGAATCAGACCTCTGACAGGAGGCATACCTTCCAGTCCAAAGTTGATCAACTCCTCGACATCATCTGGGTTCGCGACGTCACACTGTCGAACAATAACCTCGGCGCCGGTTGCCGCGACTTCCTCTATCAATTCTTTGACTTTTCCGGTAGCACTTCCGCTTCGTGACACTAGCACTAAGTGACGTGCTCCTCGGCTGACCATCCAGCGTGCCATGCTACGCCCGAGACCGCCCGTCCCGCCGATAAGAATGTACGTCGCGTGATTCTTTAATAGTTGCGCGGGCTTCTTCGGTGGCGTAACATTAACGATATCGTCCTCATGGGGAACAATGACGACCTTTCCATATGCCTTGCCGCTATTTAATGTTTTAAATGCCGACTCAACATCCGAGATTGGGAAAAGGGTGACGGGCGAAATCGGTCTTATCTTACTATACCTTATCAGGTTCGAGACATCGGATAGTAGCCTATGAAGCAATCCGGGTCGTTCGGCAGCAATTGACATCATATCAACCGAGATGAAGCTTGCGTTATGGTGAAGATGGGCCATTTCGAGTCGTGTGCTTGAATTTGTTTCCCGCGAACTGATATCAATTAGACGACCAAACTTGCTCAGACACTTACAGCTCTCTCGCAGAGCATCTCCAGCCAGGGAATTGAGGACTAGGTCCACGCCCTCTTGATCTCTAACGTGCCGGATGGCGTCACCGAACGAGATATTTCTGCTGTAGAAGATACGCTCTTCAGCAAGACCGTACTCTTTTACGAGGAAATCCTTTTTCTCAGCACTACCGACAGTTGTATATACTTCGGCTCCGATCATTTGAGCCAATTTGATGGCGGCTTGTCCCACGGCGCCAGCTCCAGCGTGAATCAGTACACTCTCATCGTGTCGCAAGCGACCAAGTTCGACAAGAGAATGATACGCAGTCGCGTAAGCCAAAGGTATTGTTGCGCCAGCCTCAAAGGACATATCCTCCGGTAGCTTGAACGCAAACGCGGCTTTAGTGCGAACGAAGGTAGCGAGTGCGCCTTGTGTGATAGCTGTCACACGATCACCGACTTTGAAGCCTCGGACTTCATCGCCAACAGATGTAACGACACCAGAAGCCTCGGTACCAAATTCGGGAATTGAGACTTTACCGTGTGCTACTGCCAAGTCTCGATGGTTGACCCCGACCGCCTCAACATGGATTTCGATATTGTCAGGCTGCAAAAGACTTTGTATTTCCATATCATCAGTAAAATGCAACGAGTCAAGAGCGCCTAGGTTGCCAATTGTCAGTTTCAGTGCTCTGTCACTTCCACCAAATGGGGCCTGTTGGACCGCAAACGGTTTTGTCTCGCGGTAAACAATATCATTCAATTCGTCGTCGTTTATGATCCGCGGCGTGAAAAATGAGCCAGATCGTTCCATGAATTCCATCTCACCATTAGAAGAGCAGCCATTACTGAAGACAGCTGTGAATACTTTCACAATTGCCTTGATAGTCTTCCTAACCGGCAGAGGAGACCTGCCGTCCAAGTCCAGAGTGGCGAATGGCAAGAGGGTTTCTGAGCGAATGGTGCGACTAAGACCAGCGACCATATTTAGATCAGGAGTGGTACAATTGGCGTAGGCACCTCGAACGACCCATAAAGCACCCCTAATGGACGTCAAGGCCTTCTGCAATGCCTCAAATTGGGTCGCCTTGAGATTTGAAAGGAGGGGTGTCTCGAGCTCCTGCAAGAATATAACAAGTTTACCTGCCGCGTTGCTGCTCAGCAAATCACTGGTGTTAGGTTTCTTGCCCATAATACGCTCCAGCGCCTCGGCTAGGCTAACTGCCAGTTCATTCTGCGAGATGGTGTCACCATGAATGATTTCAATCTCAGCATCGGGGATATCAAAGTCGCCCTCCGGTACCGGTTCTGTTGTGTTTTCGGGATCGACTGATAGTGGCTCAAGTATGGGCTCCCAGTCCAATTTATAACACAGTTCGCGACGAGCTTCGAGATCGGACTGCCCCTCCCTGTCTATTATTGGTGCAACGGTCAACCCCTGGATATTTATCAGCGGCTCTGATCCTATGGTATCACTTGTTGCAAATATGGAAATCTTCGTCGGTTTTGGGGTGTCAACTGGGAGGGTACCCTGACAGTAGGCCCGGACACTTTGCCCTGGCTGTTGGATTATCGTACCTACGTCTCTTGAGATCGATATTCTCGAGACAGAAGTTGGCAGGTACACCGTGTTGATGGGATTCCGTCCGTTGTCGGCAACCGACCAGTATAGGGAGATTAATGACTCCAAGAAGGCGGGTTGAATGATCGCTTCTGATACATGATGATTCGGCATTTCTTTTGCCACATCTGGTACGAATATGTCAGCGCGGGAGCAGCCACCGCCTACGTGACAGTCGCGTATGCCTTGGAACGTGGGGCCATATGAGACTCCAACTTCAGATAGAGTCTCGTACAAGTTTGCCGCATCGAGTAGCCTTGACGAAGTATTGTCCACATGCGCGGTAGTTGCTTGCATTCGAATCCGCGAGGCAAGACTCTGCCTCGTAGCATCCACCTCATTTGACTCTTTAGCTTCGACCATGATGAGGCCTTTGCAGTGCTCTTTCCACCCCTTCGTCTTGGTCCAAGAACTGATACGAAATTCATCCCAGATCTCGGAGGAGACTAGAGCACCTTCCTGGTGTGGTCTGAGCGAGGTCGTCATTTCCACATCTTCCTCTGAGACAATTAACGGAGCTGTCACCGATATGTCACGAAGCTCAAACCTATCGAAAGAGATGTTCGCTTCTCGAGCTCTTTGCGCTGCCGCCTCGACGACCATCGCTACATATCCCGCCATTGGAAAGACTGTCATAGAGTGAATCTTATGATGCTCAAGCCATGGTAGATCATCCAACCGAACTATGTTGCGCCAGGTCGGTTCTAAGTCACTCGAGTAGTTTGCCAGGGTTCCTAAGATGTCGTTCCTTGGAGCTGATCTGGTTTTGTGGACTTGGGTGAATCGAGACTCGTGCCAGTACTTCGCGGTATAGTTCCAGGGGTATCGGGGTAGATCACTCAGCACCATGGGTGGCTTCCCCTGTTTGGGGAAATTGATTGCCTCGAAATCAAGAATGGCGCCCTTAGTAAACAAGGTAGCAGCAACGTCCAGCGCCGTCTCGACTGCGTCCTTTTTCCGTGCTAGAACCGAAGCATATGGGACCTTAGCAGCATCCCCTCCAACGGCTTTCAATATCTGCTTCAAGGGACCTTGCAGGGCTGAATGAGGACCAAGTTCCAGGAGCATGTTGACTCCGGTTATATGTTCACCGATTGGTTCAAGCATACTCTGGACCGCTTCGTTGAACCGCACCGGGCATGTGAGATTTTGCACCCAGTACGAAGGTTCCAACTCTTTGCCATCAATGCGTCGGCCCAGTAATGACGAATGGAATCTCACCTCTGTGGATAATGGTGGTTGTAGATCTGCAATTGCTTCCTGATAATCTTTCGCCAGGAGGTTCATGTGGTGGGAGTGGTATGCAGTGTCAACAAAGAGCTTTCTGTTAAACAATTGCTTGTCTTCTGCAATGTTTTTCAGTTCGTCAATTCCAAGTTCATCGCCGGAAATTGTGAGGCTCGTCGGACTGTTGTAACAGGCAATTCTTATCTCCCCCGCCTTGATTTTTGAGATAATGGGCTCGAATTCCTCTTGGCTTCCACCAACAGCCATCATCGCACCTCTTAAAGTAGGATATCTTTCCTTTAAGGCAGGGACAAGTCGGCCACGGTGATAGGCAATCGCAATACATGTCTCAAAGGTCAAAACACCAGCAGCGTATGCAGCCCCAATCTCGCCACTTGAGTGACCGGCTACGGCGGTAGGTCTGATACCCCAAGACCTCATGAGGTCTACCAACGCCAGTTGAATGGCTGTACACGCCGGCTGACTGATGTGTGCTGCACCAACGCTAGATGTTTTCTCATCCTGTGCCAGTTCTTCTAGGAGAGACCACGGAGCACCCAGGGAGCCTAGGCAAGCATCGGCGTAGTCAATCGCATTAGCGAAGACAGGGTATTGATGATATAGCTCACGTCCCATGCCATACCACTGAGCACCCTGTCCTGTGAAGATAAAACCAATCCGCAAGGCATCCGACTCTTTCCCCGGGGAAATCTTTTGACCGTTGATGACTTCAATCAAATCAAAAGATCTCAAGGCAGGAATCGCAACTCTCCACTGTAACAGGGATCGCCGCTGGCCAAGCGTATAAGCCACATCTGCCATCAAAGCCTTTTGGAACATCTCCGGCCTCTGCTCCAAGTATATAACAAGGCCCTTCAAGACTGCCTCTAGCGAGCTCTTATCATTTGCTGTTACCACGAAGAGCTTCCTAGTGGGGGTATCGTCTTTAAGATCGTCATCATTCTTCGGTCCTCTCTGAGTAAAAGGCACTCGCTCGAGCACAACATGGGCGTTGGTGCCGCCAAATCCGAAGTTGTTTACACTTATATACTTCTTATTCTTAGGCCAAGGCCGTTGACTGACTGGAACCTGAAAAAGGTTAACTCTCTGCGACCTCAAGTCCTTGTATGTTACCGCTCACCTTCATATTCCATGCCTTGAAGGGTATTTTCTCGTTCGGGTGCTTGAAATCGTAGTTCGGCAGCACGAAACCTCGTTCAAGCATCATAGCCGATTTAATGACAGCAACAATACCTGAGGCGCCTTCCAAATGTCCGATATTCGACTTCACGGAGCCGAGGTACAAAGGGTCCCGAGGTGTGCGACCCTGATGGAATACATTGTGAATCGCAGTCGCTTCAATAGGATCACCCACGCGGGTTCCTGTACCGTGCGCCTCAACAAAGCCGCAGTCTGCAGGGTTAAGTCCCGAATTATTATATACCTGGCGCATCAGATTCTCTGGTTTTAATCAGTCACATCCGCATCTAGAAGTGAAGAGGATCGAGTATACTGACCTTGCGCCTCGCCGCACGGCATTGTAATACCGGGGGTTCTCCCATCTTGATTTATTCCGCTTCCAGCGATGATGGCTCTTATCTGGTCATTGTCCTTTCGCGCCTGGTCAAGCGGCTTGAGCATAATCACCCCGCATCCCTCTCCTCTGCCAAAACCTGTGCCTCTGCTGTCGAAAGAGTATGAACGGCCAGAATCTGAGAATAGCCGCGACTTAGAAAACGAAATCCAAAACTCCGGCAGCATATTAAGGTGGCAGCCCCCAACTATTGCCATCCCAGATTCTCCAGTCCGTATGCTCTGGCATGCGATGTGCAGAGCAACGAGGCTCGATGAGCATGCAGTATCGGTGGTAAAACTGGGACCTTTCAAATCAAAGAAATGCGAAATTCGGTTAGATTGCATCGCATATGCGCATCCTACAATCGTCAGCGTAGTTCGCGCTTCTATGATTGCCCGCGCTTCTTACCTGTTGCCTGGTGCATTGGGATGGTATCTGGGTCTCTGAACAGATGGGACTCATATTCAGGGAACGAACCCCCAACGAACACTCCAACATCTTTTCCGACTATTTGATGTTTCGGAATGCCGGCATTTTCTAAAGCCTCAAATGTGCACTCGAGAAGTAGACGTTGTTGCGGGTCCATCGAGATTGCCTCCTTTTCTGTCAGACTGAAGAACGGCGCATCAAACGCAGCGAGATCAGTGTTGAGAAAATGACCCCCGACAGGATTATGACAGCCCGCTTTTCCTGGATTCGGGTGCTGGAAGCTGGCAGTGTTGAACCTCTCTGGGGGGATGGTCGAATAGCCGCTTCGTGCGCGGGCACATAGCTCCCAAAACTCTGCTGGACTAGCTACATTTCCCGGTAGTCGGCAAGACATGCCAACGATAGCGATGGGAATCGTCTTTGCCATGGGTGTTAGTGTCGTTACTGGGCTTTGAACTTCACCATTCGAGTGTCCATTGCTATAAGTGTTGACAGAGCCTCTGTAGCCTCCATTGGCATATGTTGCTGAGCCAGATGGAAGTCTATGAAGTCTAGAGCTCTCGTTAATTGACCCGAGATCTTGGCTACCTGCGGTGACGTCGACGTGCTCACGCGCCAAGCCGTTGAGGTTCCCGTTAGTTATACCGTTGGTCTGTCCCTCCACATGAGCCGCTGAGCTTTCACTCAGCCCGTTACTCACACCGTTTGCATAGCCGATGATGGCTGCCGGGGCCATGGCTATAGTGGAATGTGTGACGTCGTTGTGGTGGCTATGAAGTCAAGATGTCTATGAGAGGACAATATGCTTTTTATGCCCCCATACCAACAACAGCAACTCGACAGTATCATGAGACGTATCTCTCTGTGACAGGAAGGTCTTATATGATGTTATTAATGGACGACCGATGTTCGGAAAACAGGAAGATCTTTCCGCCCTGAGAACGGAATGTTATACTCAGCCTTAAGCGACGATCCCTGTATGATTATCACTTGTTAATTGGAAACCGGCGTTTTCCAACGTAAGTTCTTAGTAAGTAGCCAACTAGTCATCTTCACGGGATCGGGCCGTCAAACAAGTCTGTCCCATCACCGGTGCCATCTCTCTGGGCCTCTCTTTGCGGTCGCAGCCGCCGGCAGTATCTGAAAAGCCTGACTCTTCACCTATCCGATAACATTCTCCCCAGCTTGTCTCGGACAGGTCCCTTGTCGGCAGGGTTGGTAATTGGCAGTACTAAATGCTACGTTAGCACAACTTCTGTTGTATGTAGTACTACTACAGTAGGACTAATATTTTACGTACAACTAACTCTATATATTTAATTCACTACCTATTAGATATTGATAATAACCTTATCGTGTAAGATCACTAACTACTACAATATTAGCATTTAGAAATCAATGCGGTTCCTAATGTGGTAACACTACAATTAATGTTTATACCCTAGGTACTCTAATTTACCAATCCTGCTTGTCAGCTTGATATCAGCTCAGTATTCACTAAATGCGCCCCGGCACTATTTGGTGGCGGATCGGCCGCGTCAGGATCCGCCAATTCGATCTATTCATATTACCCCCGCCAGGGCCGTGATTGATTGCACCATAATCCAGGTGATAAGGTTTTGGCATAGGATTGGCATGAAAAGGGAAAGCCGCTGCAAGGATACAAGACGAAGTGGATAAATCACCAATACCGACCTTGTGCACCGAGTAACTGCAGACAACGGTAGAACCCTGCAGACGATATATGTGACCCCGAGTATGAATAACCTCATGCGTGTGCAACCAACAAGGTACAGCTTGTAGATGACAATCTGGGTAGATTGGCAGACTCGATCCCGGGGCTTGGCGTCGGCAGTTTAACCGCCTCAGTTTCTCGTTGGTCCCGTTGTGGGGTGATACACCCGGGGCTCAAGAGCAGCTCCCATATCCCAAAACCCAATTACGACGACCACCCAAAGCCATTTTAGGTAGCACAGGATTTCGGTGAATTTGGCAGTTTATCCGGGCGTTTCGGGGCTTGCTTTATCCAGCATCCTAATCTTCCCAGAATATATCCGGCTCTGCCCCTATCTATTGAATATAGCGGTAGACATTTTGCTTCTGTTCGGTTGCGGTCACAATTGGGTCTGTAACTAGTCACACCTGGTCCCGGTTGGGTCTCGGTTGGCCGCAGATAGACGGCCGTCTTTCGGTCTGATGTTTTTCCTTTCTTTTTTCTGTATCTATCGAGAAGCAGTAGTACGTAAGACATGCGCGAGCAATTGCAGTGTCACATTCCGAAATTGGATATCACTGGTCACCCAACGCATCCCCTAGGTCTTCTAGACAAGCTGCCTTCATGGGGCGCTATCGCTATAAGCGATCTATCTGCTCAATCATGATATTGATGAATACATCTACCCATACACACCATCATCTTAGGCTACTATAGGAAATCGGTATCTGAAGGGGATACCAAGACCTGCAAGATGAGGTTCCTATGTCTTCCAGGCGCATATGGCAGCGCAGATGTGAGTTGCGTTGACTCTCAGAGGGACTACGGGACGCTAACAGCTCAGTAGAAATTTCAGGTTCAATTAGGTATAACAACTTACTGACGTTTAAACTCGTCAATAAGCTAACATGTTTTTACTTCAGCTCCTTTAGTCAATGAGTTGTTATCAGATAATTCAGCCTCCTTCCGGTTCATCAACGCTCCATGCGAGGCCATCCCCCCGAAAGGATTTGAAGATTTTTTCGGGAAGCCTCCTTATTATCGATTCATTGAGCCAGATGAGAAAGAGACTGAGGATACCGATGTTTTGTCTCGCATTCGCGATTTTCCAGAATGCGATACTGCTGAAGATACTATGAGGGAACTCTTCAAAGAAGGTGTGGCAAGCAGTGTCTTAAGCACAAAGAGGGCAATTCAGTTCTTGCTAGAGATCATGGAGAAAGAAGGCCCATTTGAAGGCATAATCGGCTACTCGGAGGGGGCAACAGTCGCTGGGACTTTACTTCTCGCTGAACAGGAGCTATTCGAGCAGACTGGGCGTCAGCCCATGATCAAATGTGCAGTCTTCTTTGCAGGCTGGCCGCCGCTCGACCCCAAGACATATTCCATGGTCTTGTCGGACGAGTCAGATACTATGATCAACATCCACACATGCCATATCAGTAAGTTGCAACGACGGTTGTTCTAAGGTTGGTAATTGCTAAGTTGCTTATTAGTCGGTTCGCTTGATCCCTACGTAGCTGGGTCAATGGCTCTCTACAACACTTGCGAGCCCGATTATGCCCACATCTTCGATCATGGCAAAGGGCATACACTACCAAGAGAAAGGCTCGTGATCAAGGAACTTGGAGATGTAATTCGCAACATGATAGCTGAAGCAACGTAGAACATGGCGCATGGCGAGTGGCGCAGGACAGGGGCTTTGGCCAAGTCAATTTCGCTTTAGATGAATATACATACAGTTTCACCGGGAACTGGCGTTCATGGCCATTTTTGAGGTCGCCTTAGTGCCGTGTGGCCGGAACGCAAGCACCCTTTCCTGGGTATCACCGGCGGTTCCGCAGGTAAGCAAGAACCGTGACACTGATATTAATGTAACATAATCGATACGCAGATTAGTCTAATATTTCTTCTTTCTTTACATATGCATTGTCGATCTATACGGAAAATTGCAGCAGAGAAGCCCCGATGGCCGAACTCAATAAGACATGCAGGGATTCGCCATGAGCGTCGGACGAAGCATAAAAGATAAGCAGAAATATATTGTTCACTGGTACTTGAGGGTCCCGGATGGAACTTGACGGACCTGGTCTCCGGGCAGTCGAGTTTATCCAGACCGTTCCTCGGGCATGTCGCAACAAACGCCACCGTGGTAATACTAGTAGCTAGGTATGTTCAAGAATCCAGCGACCTATTGAGTCCTCCTCCTCACCTCCATTATTCCATTTGCCCCTCCTGCGGGTTTAATCATTGCTCTCTCTCGGATCAATGGTTTCTCCTGTGCCATAGAAGGGAAACCTCCAAGCTATTAGCCACCCGTCTCGAAATGGAGGCGTCTTTAGCCGCCAGCCAGGACGAAGCGCCGCAACCTCAACCGCCACAGAAGAGCGGCTTAGCTACTACTCCACCCGCCCCAGGCGTATTATCGGATCCAGAAGGTAACAGAAATAACCTATTACCAAGCGCCTCGTCGGTCTCACTATGCGATGCCGTGTCCGTCACAACGCAACCATCAGTGGTAACGCTCAGAGGAAATGAGTCCAGCACCAATCTTCTGGGTTCTTCAGCGCCTTTTGCCAGGGGCACCTCATTGGCTTCGAAACCCTCATGGGTATCTCTGGGTCAACCCAGCGGCCCACCAAGCGGCACTGAACCTCGTCGCACAATATCCGTGAAGCCATCATTGGCTTCCCTACCTGAGTCTCCAGATGCCCCTACAGGGTCCAGGCTATCGCCTGTCCAGTCAGCAGCTACTGTACCTAGAACAGTACCGGTAACAGCTGTAAAAGCCACCGCGTCGACTGCTGTACCCCTGGCCCCCGCACACGATCCAGGGAAGTGGCAGAGCAAGATCAAGGCGCTGAAAAAGTCTTTGGGAGATTTCTTGGTATGGTCTTGTTATCAGTAGTTCTTGCGTTGCGCTCATCGTTACCATAGAGAATATTCACCTATTCGACACGGAAAGACCGTTTGTTTCTATGTCTCTCCATTGTTGCGGCAATTGGCGCCGGCGCCGCATTCCCGATTATGACCATTATATTCGGTATGTACGAACTATTTAGACAAGTGCCCGCAATATTGACTAAGTTAGGGCAATTAATCGGCAGCATCGCATCTGTGCGGGGGATTACCTTGCAACAAGCGCAAGATGAATACCGGAGTCTTATCGACAAATATGTGTGAGTACTGGCTATACACCATAGTGGCTAGGCTAACCCGACATCCCAGGGTTTACTTAGTGTATCTCTTTTTAGGAAGATTCATACTGGGATATATCGCGACTGTAAGCATGTTGTCTCCTCCATAGTGATGGATTGACTCACAAATTCCAGCTCGGGTTCCGCATGATGAGTCTTCGCATATCCTCAACATTGCGCCTAGCCTATGTCAAAGCTCTTCTAGAACTTCCGGTCTCCCTGCTCGACACCCAGCCTCCTGGTCAGATCGCAGCTATTATCACAACTACCGCAAACACTTTGCAGATAGGCATATCTGAGAAGCTTGCTATAGTTATTCAGACTCTATCGCTACTCGTCGCCGCTCTTATAGTAGCTTTCACTCACAGTTGGAAATTAACTCTAGTGACTAGTAGTGGTCTCCTTCTCATCGTAGCCTGCTACTGCGTCACCATTCCGTTTTTGGTAAAAAATATGAAACAAGTAGAAGACGCAAACATCAAGGCTTCAGCAATAGCTAGCGAGACTTTCACCTCAATAAGGATGGTGGCCGCCTGTGGTGCAGAGATGAAGATGGTAGAAAGGTACAGAAAATGGGTAGATAAAGCCAATCAGCGGGGTCTACGATTGTCGGGGGTCATTGCTATTCAGCAAGCAACAAGTAAGTAGCTTGAACTTCACGACTGCTGTGGTACTGACTATGAGGCAGTCTATTTTAGTGTCTACTCGTAGGTTATTCCATATAAGCCTGAAAAGGCATTGATCGCTGACCATGTTAGCACATTTGCGTTAGCATTTTGGTTTGCTGTCAAGCTATTAACTAATTATGAAATTAATAACGTTGGGACAACTATAACGTAAGTACCCTGCCTCGGAACCTCTGGTTCTCACTAATGTCTGTAGCATCCTAATGTGCGTTACTCTAATCTCAACGGGTGTCGGAAATATCTCTGCGCCAATATCGGCTGCGGCTCGAGCAGCTGGGGCAGCTAGAATTCTCTTCAACGGCATAGACGCCCCGCGGCCTGTGACCACTGGTTTGAAATACCCCGAGGCATCTGCTACGGATAACATCGTTTTGTGGAATGTCAACTTTACATACCCAACCCGACCCAATCTGAAGGTTCTCGATAACTTGAATCTAATAATCCCCGCTGGGAAGGTCACAGCTATCGTGGGGCCATCAGGTTCTGGGAAGAGTACTATAGTGGCCCTGATTCAACGCTGGTATGAGATGGATGGTGATATGGGCGACAAAAAATTGGTAAGGTCACTGATTCATTTGTAAAAAGGGGGAAACCTCGCACTAATATTCGCTAGATTCTCTACTTTCGCAACGGGTCAGTCACCGTGGGCGGGAAAAAGCTTACCGACCTAGATCTAAAGTGGTGGAGATCTCAGATTGGCCTGGTCCAGCAAGAGCCATTCCTCTTCAATCAGACCATCTTCGAGAATGTGGCATCTGGGCTGGTGGGGACCGAATGGGAAGATGCCGAGATCACGGTCAAGAGAGATCTGGTCCAAGCTGCCTGTAAAGAGGCTTATGCAGACGAGTTTATCTCCAGGCTACCAGATGTAACCAGCTTCTTCTTTATTGATTCCACACGAGAAACTGACTCGATCTAAGGCATACGAAACTCACGTCGGAGACGCTGGCATCAAGCTAAGCGGTGGCCAACGCCAGCGTCTTGCAATTGCGAGGGCAATCATCAAGCAGCCCAAAATTCTCATCCTCGATGAAGCGACAAGTTCAATTGATGTTCGTGGAGAGAAGGTCGTGCAGGCTGCTCTTGACAGGGTTTCCAAAAATCGCACAACGATAATGATCGCTCATCGACTAGCGACTGTCAAGAAAGCGGATAACATTGTCGTGCTTTCCAAGGGCAAGGTGGTTCAGTGGGGGAATCACGAGAGCCTCATGGCGACAATTGGGGGCCCATATTGGCTACTGACTCAATCCCAAGAGCTAAGAATGGGCGAAGAGGGCAATGCAGACGACGTATCAGAAGCCACTGAGGAGAGACAGACAATGGATCTAATGACACTAGACAAGAGCAAAGCCGGCACTCACGATGGCGACAGTACTGTCGCTGATGAGGCTACTTGGATACCAAGGGGTTTGTTTCGAAGTTTCGGTACTCTCCTCATAGAGCAAAAGCGCAGTTTGCAGTGGTATCTGGTGATGTTGTATGGGGCACTCATTGCTGGTGGTAAGTTGTTGATGTTCGCATTCAAGAATAGTAACTTTGAACTAACAAGGGATGAAGCAAGTCCACCTGTTCAAGCTTATATCTTCGCCAACCTTATCGCTTCATTTGCGTTCTGGGGAGAACTTCTGAAAGAAATAACTACCTTCTGGTGCCTGATGTTTGTGGTCTTGGCTTCAGCTGCTGCCGTCGGATACTTTTGCCTTGGACTTTCATCCACAAGAGTCGCATTCGTAAGTAATCCAAACCGTGGGAAGCATTTGCCTAACTAGAAGTAGCACATAACCTCCGCCTATCGGCTAGAGTATTTCCAGAACATTGTTTCGAAGACAGTAGCGTGGTTTGATGGTGACGGTCGTTCCGCCGGGGCCTTGACAGGACTTGTCGCTACTGATCCCACACAGCTGCAGGAATTGCTCGGGACGAATATAACATTCACAATAATCTCGATATTGAGCGTTGTAGGATGCTTGATCATATCATTCTACTTCGGCTGGAAGCTCACTCTAGTCGCCGTTTCATCGGCAATGCCACTCGCTCTCGCTGCGGGATTTTATCGAATCCGGGTGGAAAAGCGATTCGAGATGATGAATCTCCAAGTCTTCTCGGAGAGCGCCAAGTTTGCGACTGAGTCGGTTGGTGCCATTCGAACCGTCACGGCTCTAACCTTAGAAGACATAATTTGCCAGCGATATGAACTGTTACTTCAGAATCACGTTAAAGAAGCCTTTAGGCGGGCGCGATTTGCGACATTAATATTTGCAGCTAGTGACAGTCTTCCCCTGCTTGCTATGGCATTCGTGCTCTGGTACGCTATCTCCTGCCCCCCCCAAACCGCGACACACCATGCTGATGTCTACGTAGGTACGGAGGAACACTTCTTATCAGCGGAGAGTACATGACCTTTAACTACTGTGAGTTAGAAATAACTAGGAGCTGACTATTGCTAACCGTATTCTAGTGGTTGTGTACATAGCCGTCGTACAGGTGAGCTACGAATAGAGAATCTTTCAGGGCTTAGGTTAACCGTCGTTAAGGGAGCTATGGGTGCAGGTCAATGGCTTAGCTTTGCTCCCAGTAAGTTGTGCTTGCGCGAACCCTAAAATATTACACGTTTGTTAACATTCAGGAAGATATCGCACAAGCTGCAGCGGCAGCGAACAGGATCCAGGCAATGAGAGTGCCGGATCGGACCGGCGACGGCGGCGTTCCATCAAACCTCGGAGCCATCAGCCACGATGACCGAGGTGTCACGATTGAATTACGAGATGTTTGGTTCAAGTACCCGACAAGAGACGTACCTGTACTTAACGGCTTAAATATGACTGCAAGTACCAAAACGATTATTACTGCGTTTGAAGTAATATTGACGATAACAGATTGAAAAGGGGCAGTTTACTGCGATCGTTGGTCCCTCGGGTACGTCTTAGTTGTAAAGACTACGATTGGATTCACTAACCTTTAGATAGGTTGCGGAAAGACCAGTATCATCTCACTTTTGGAAAGGTAAATAGGCACCCATTCCACAACACGATCTTTGAAGTGTTCAAAAATGCTAACATCGCAGATTCTATCAAATCAACTCTGGCCAGATAACTTTGGATGGTATCGACATCGACAGCATTGACCTCACAGACTATCGTAAAGCAATATCTCTGGTAGCACAAGAACCATCACTATTCGATGGGACGATTCGTGAAAATGTCATTCTTGGAGTGGACGCCGATGGAATCACAGACGAAACCTTGCACCGGGTTTGTCGGGATGCCGGGATTCACGACTTCATCATCTCCCTGCCAGACGGATACAACACGAAGGTCGGAATCAAAGGCATCCTACTATCTGGCGGTCAAAGACAAAGAATATCCATTGCAAGAGCCCTTATCCGCAACCCCCACCTTCTATTATTAGATCGAAGCGACGTCAAATCTGGACTCGGAAACGGAGAAGATGGTCCAGGCCGTGTTCGAGCGGACGAAGAAGAATCGAACCATGATCGTGGTCGCTCATCGGCTCGCCACGATCCAAAATGCCGATATAATCTTCGTGCTGGGAGATGGACAGGTCCTAGAGACTGGCACGCACTCCTCCCTACTTCAGAAGCGAGGTGTCTACTATAGCATGGTACGTTATGACCCCTTGCCACTTAAACCCTTAATATGCATTCTTATCAGTCGAACAGTGTCAGGCACAGGCTTTAGATAGATAACTCTTCTATCGCTTCGGTTCTGAGGCCTATCAGGCTAACGCCCGTTCATGCACCGATACTATAATACCATTCGGCCGGGAATAGATTGCAATGCTAAATACTGTTACATGGTACCTGAATAGATATTGAATATTATGCAACGTTCCATCAAATCAAAATGTGATCGCGTACAATATAATCTGATATCTGTGCATATTTGATTTTACACAGAAACATGACGTGAGACGTGTAACGCGCAAACGTGCGCATGCTTCCACGTTACCGCCTAAATGAACGTGATACGGATGTCTTCATATGGAACCCTCCAAACAGAAAACCTAGGTGATTGTGCAAGCACCGGGGTTGCTTTCATTCAGGATAAATATATCCGCTGTACCCATTGTTTCGCTTCCGCTGGCCCTACCCGATCGCCCGGGGAAGTAGAGTAGTCCTCCCTGTCGTCGGCATCTGAAATACCCACATTTGTCTAGACCTTTCATCAAGTAATTTCACCCGTGTCGTCGGGCCGCCGTTGACGGTGAAATGTGATGCATGATAAGACCTGCCCAGGGGCCGCAAGGATCCGTCGGAAAATGGTTTCTAAGATCCCGTTGTCCCTTTTGAAAATTGTTATCATCAGGCAGGGAGATGTCACGATACAATCTGGGACTAAATGAACACCTCCCTTCCGGCCGCGATAGCTAGGCATTTGTGTACTCCATCCCTCTTTCGAGCGCATTGGCGGTCCGAGATGCTTGTCAAGCATCAGAGCTGATGTTGGGTAGCGAATGAGTATCCTCGCTGTCTCCTTATGGCATTCGGAACCAGGGAGATTGGTAGGGCCGTTAACGAGTTCCTGCATCCTCCGTCAAGAGATTCGAATAAACTCTTCATCCGCATTCCCGATCATTTCCCCCTTCATAACGTCTTCCACCCAGGCCTCACCGACAAGCTCATAGCTAATATTTTTAGACTCATCATCACGTTGCCTTACAAGAAATGGTACCTGAGAACCTAGCGGAATAATGACCGAGTCGCCGACCCTCGCCAGGGAGGTATTATGCATAGACGGCCAGAATCCGTAATGGCAAATCTTCTCCCAAAACAAGCCTCTATGGCGCTGTATTGGTATGCAGTTTCTGAGCCATCAGTTGCGAAGGCGGCCCAGTCATCACCTAGCGCCCCATCATTGATAAGCTGTTGATAGTGGGAGTGGTCTCGCGCTCTAGTTGCGAGGCTCAGATTCAACCACCAGTGTCGAAACACACCCTTAAACTTCAAATCTGCAGGTTTTCTCTCGATTTGCCCAGCTATAAGAGCCGACCATAACCTGTCGAAGACCAACTCATCAGTCGTACTAGATGATTTGAAATGCTTTGTGCATAGCTTAAATGCAGCGTTGATAAATCCGTGTAGTATTGGGACTGTCTTGAACATATCGGCCACCTCAAAGTCGTGAAATCCCCAGTCTAATGCACCGAATTCACTGAGATCCAGCACTCGGTCGAGCGTCATAGCCTTAACCACGATCGAATTAGCCTTCTGGTCAAAATTCAGGTCCTGGGGAAGGTCGCCAGAAGCTCTAAAGCGAGTGTCTTTTTCCAGTTCTAGGATATCCGCGTACGGGTAGCATATGCGTTCCTCACTAAAATCCGGGACCCAGGATGGCATTCTTCTAGAGCGCTCAGAGAATCCTGTTCCAGCTAGAACTAGGATATGGACTGTCCGGCTCTCGCTCGGAAGGGAAAAGACTGCTCGCGCAGCGTTCTGGAAAACCTGTTCGACGGGCAGGCTGTAGTCTGGCACAGTGAGCATTGGCTCCCCAGTGCTTCTTGCGATTCCTATCAGCCCAAATACTTTGTCGCGGGGATCTGTTGCTCGGAAATGGAACGTAAGATAAAGAAGTTTATCCAGGTCAATGACGCTTCTGAAACTGCCGGCTGTGCCCATCCAAGCGTCGGCGTCTGGGCGTAGGGCCGTCATAACAGCAACATTCTCGAATGTGCGGCCCGGTCTCCATATGCGCATGTCCTTGTCGTCGCTACCAGTTAACATGTGTCTTCGATTCAGTTCTAAAGTGATCGTAATTAGTAAACTTGGTTATGTAATCGATTCGTAATTTGAGAAGAAAAAGACTTTTTGATGCATATTACTTACGGAAGCACCACTGCACGACCCTAGCATTAATAATTAGTTTGTTGTTAAGAAGTATGAAAATAGAAGCGAAAAGGCTTGGGGATACATACTGAGCAAATATCATCCAAGGGATATATATGCCCCCAACATACAGTTCAACGTTTTTCCCCACGGCAATTTCTTGGATAACCCAGGCACGATTGAAGTACTCATTCGAGAACAAGTCAGACATAGCTCTCCATCGTGGTGATCGTGCTTCATTAGGTGATGTCTCCGACTTCATTGCTGCAGTGTCATATTGACAAGATAGCGCCCACTACAACATCAACCGTTAGCATCCCTTATATACACAACCCGCCATTTATAACAGTAAAATAAAACTCCCCGGGTAAAAGGGGGGCTTCCATTCTCTATACTCACAAGTTGGTTGATAAAACCTCCAGCAAGTCTATAACGCCAATCGCTACCCGGAAATGCAACGACGCGCGAGGCTCTATGATAAATGTCACGCATCAACTGCACTTGTTCGCTTTTTTCCTGCAGATCTTCTTGATTGGTACAGAGTGCATCGATCCAGATTGTTCTCTCTCTCCACACTGACCGACGCGCGAGGAGTACGTCAAAAGCCGCCTCCGTGACTGGGAAGCGACAGCCGTCGACAAGGATCTCTTCAGTCAACTCTGCAGAACCCCATCGATATGATACGGCCTCATAATCCGGTGGTGGATAGATCGGTTGATGAACAATCTCGGCGTGTATGACGCTGGGATAGAATGGTGATCTTTTTAGGGTCAGGAGTCTGATATCTCCCTCATTCAGAGGTTTATATCGATATATAGGTAGCTTCCCGCGTCCAGGGTGTCTCTGTTGATACGTGGACCACGTGTGCTGAAGGTACCGGGGTAGCCGCTCCACGATTTGTCCTTCCACGTAGTCAAAGGAATCCCACAATTTGCTGATGAAGAGTGCAACGTAATATAGCACAGGAGAATAGGTACGAGAGAGCGGTAATTTTTCCCGCAAGTAATACACTGGGACGCCGATGAGTAGTAAAGGTATTCCCAGCCGAATGAAGGTCCATTTTACCACCGCCCAGATTAACGCAAGGTGTGTCATAGAATAGGAAGAGATGAGAAAGGAGAGCGCGGCATCAAGGTAGGATTCTTGGACTTTGTCTACAAAATCCCTTGGGCCGTCTTTCTGCATAGAAACCCATGACCAAAGCACTACATTGAAGCCATAGCTCATCGCACCGTAGTGTATCACTTAAAGATTGCATGTCAGTATTTCTCTAACTTGACGGCCGGCCCTCTAGTAAGATATGTGCTTCATTGGCACGGAGCGATACAAACAAGAGGGATGCATTAACTTGAGCAGACAGCAATACTATGAGACGGGGAAAAGAAGATGACGTACTAATGAGCCTCCGGTTCGAACCCCAGGTAAGAAATGGTATGCACATACAGAGCCAAACGGTGACTGTCGGGAGACTATAAACAAAAGATTTTAGTGCCCGATTTCATCTTCTCTGCTTCCTACTCCCAGCAAGAGCCAAAGAGGAGAGAAGCCTATCTTCTGAACTCAACCACTTACCGAATGTGCCACTTCACTTTCGAGGACACGAGGCTATTATCTGCTTGACGCGCTCGGTATAGATGGTCAAGCACTACATAAGCAATCTTCAACTTTCGGGGTGTGACCCAGTCGAAAAATAAGGTTGTGATTGCAGCTATGACCCCATTAACGAGTACGCCAATGCGCTGGCCAAGCAGAGTAGCACCATCTGCGCAATACAAAAGTCAATAATTGCCATAGCGAGCAAAATATGCAGTGCTTTGTTGTGAAAGTGGTTCGGCAGTGGGTGCAGATTTTCTCAAACGGGTCATTATAATCTCAGCATGATGTGTAAAGGGGTAATTATATGTATCCCATTAGGTATTCGAATAGTAAAGTCACATACGCTCTGTGATGTTCTCCATTTTCGAATCGCGTTCATATTCAATCCATCTCTAAAAAGCAGGTATGGGGAAGCTTTATAGTAGGTATATATCTCCCATCATCAATTTCCGCACGACATCTCATTACACCATACGATTCAGCATCAGGAGACCCGGTTAAACCAAGCTACATACTGGTGCAGTTCAGCGTGGCGATGAGTTACTACACTGGGTATTGGAGGCCTGGCGGTGCATGCGGTACCTGCGACATTTGGAATGGCTCATTGAGCGGGGGGCTTCAGCTCCTCGCCTGCAAGCTGTTTGTCATAAAACTTCCGAACAGCGACTTGTATCGTTCTCCGAGAAAATAATAAATCAAAGATAGATGCTTGAATGCACAGAACGATGTCGCATTACTATAGAATAGGTATATCGATTAGATTGCCCTATTTCATCCCACTAACCTCATTCCCAAGCCGCTTCAAGTCAAGAGCTAGGAGGCCAAGAAGATCCGAAGCCAAGCAACTCTAGCATCCTCGCACCCACCCCTAGCAGGGGGGGTGAGCCAAAACACCACACATAGACCATAGGTCTCCTAAACTCTACTATTTTAAACCAAACAAGATAGCCAATTAAAAAGAATATAAAATATAAATATTTAGCTTTTAAATTATAAGTAATAGCTTTTGCCCTCTTTTTCCGATTTTATTTGATTATCTTATTTGACGTTGAAATAGTAGAGTTTGTAAGGTCTAATGGCCTATGTGTGGTGTTTTGGCTCCCCCCTGCCCTGGTGCTACTGGTAATCTATGCCTCTTGATCGCCAAGTGCGTCATAAGTGGTCTTTTCACGAACCGTCCTCTCTCGACCACCTGAAGAGCCGGGCACAATCGAGTTCCGCTGTTCGAACTTGCGCTCAGCCAAGAGGCTCGGGTCATCCTTTGAACCGATCTCGGCCTCGAAGCTAGCGTTCTTGGTCTCGTCTCCCGTGCCAATACTGTCGTCCTCCTTAATATTCCTGCCGTGCGGCCCGCTCGGATCGCGGAGGAATTGGTTCTCGACGTAAGATGGGGCAGCGTCAGCGCTCCCAATGCCTGTTTCTCGTGGCATGCTTCCCTGGGAATATGTTGTAGATGTACCGGGGGGCGCGAGCTGAGGGAGACGCGCCCTCTTGCGGTCGGCGCCGCTCGTTGGCTTGACCCGCAGAGTTGGCTTGGCGGAAAGCCCGCGACTCGGCAGCTAGGGAATCGGGTTGGACGGCACCAGGGCCCTCTTGGATTATCGGGTCATTCGGGGCCGCTGAGACTTTGGTACCCGCGCTTGGAGCTTTGCGAGACATATTGTGATTGTATATTGTATACAAGTAACGTTGTAAGAGTTGTAATGATTTCTTTAGATGTCAGGATGCGTATGTTGCCAGAATCATGCGTGAACTTCCAATCCGGCTGTCCTGTTAAGCTATATATCTACCTGTGCGTTGAAAGGGACACATGATGGCGCATCCAACATTGAGAGAAGTTCACAGAAGTTACGTCATGGAAAGAGGCGAACGTCAGAGTTACCCCTAATGACTTCATCATATTACGAACCAATTAGAGTACGCTAACAAAACTGCCTTGAGTCCAATACATTTATAGATTCTGTGGAGAGTGGCATCATCACTGTCAAGGAAGCTTCCAGGCCATATTTGAGGAACCTTTGGATGATCGGTACCTTAGCAGCGTTCCAATCCGTTGTTTCCGAGCGGCAGGGTTATCATATCGCGGAGCGCTTCCTCGCAGGCAGCTTGAATCACGACGTACTATTGACGTCCTCTTTCCAGAACAGACAATGTCCCTTTTGGTCTTGATAAATTTATTATAGTCGTAATTTCCCTTGGCCCAAATGACAATCAGTCAATTCAGCATCGAAAGGGCGTCGGAAGCTCGCCCTCAGCAGATGCTTTAATCAAAGCCACAATAGTTGCATACAGCCCGCCGAGACAAATGAATGCGCCTACGAGAATGGTGAATATATTGAGACCCAACATCAGGGGCCGCCGAAGCCACGCTTGAAATCCTCCTTCGAAATGGTACATGTCGTGAAGCCAAAAAGCACCAGCAAGGCCATATGTATACCATGCGACGAATGCCGCGGCAGTTATACCGACAAGATAGTTGAAAATGGGGACACCGACGGCGAATAAAAAGGCAGCAGCATTTGCGGACAGGACCAACAATGTCCAGACGCCCCAACCCATCACGGTGTGCGTGTGAATATGCTTGGTATGCCTGAATAAACGAATAAATACGAGTTTAGACGCTACGTGGCTGTAGAGACTCGCAGCAATGAAAAAGTTGGGAAGGGCGAGGCCAAAAACCAGCTTCGACCAAAGCGGGCTTAGACTCAGCAAGCTTGGGCTCGAGACGTTTGGACCGATATACCAGTACGATACTACCGCAAACGCTATATATAGCGACGTCGCCGTTATTTGTAAAGTCAATGCTGCTTTCATCGCATCTTGAGGTCGCTTCATCTCCGAGATGAGTAGGAAAAACATGGAGTGCCCTGAGTAGGAGAACACGGGGTTCGTTATGCTGACTTGAATTGTAAAAGTCAGTAATTTCCTTCCTTATGGGAATACCGACTTTCATCAGTAAGCACCTGTGACCTTATAAACAGACGACACAAAAGTACTGCTAGCACAGCAGATTTTTACTTTAATCCCGCATCAAACACGATAGAGAGGCCATCGATTTAACTCACTAAAAGCAAACGCGAAATTGCTCGCCACAGCGACTTGAATGTCGCCCGGCTGGACAGGGGCAACACCAGCACCGGCTAGTCCAACAATGCCCGCAACGACAATTGACAGGCCCCCTGCAATAGATAGGAAACCTAGCCCATCCAGGGTCCTGCGAAAGCTGGCAAGCATCACCGCGACGGCGAAGATACCTGAAAACGCAATGGTACACAGTTTTTCCTCGGAAAGAACGCTCAGCGCGAGTTGACCAGCGAGTATTTGGCTCCCTGTCGTGAATATAGCAAAGACGATAGTGCCTGCGCCAAGTATCTCTCTCCCTATAGGACCGAACAAAATCAGGCCCGCATCTCCCATATTGTGCACTTCGACGGTCAGCGTGAAGCTCCCTTTTTAGGGTCTTGGAAGGAGTCACATGCCTTCTGGATGACGCAGTTTGAATTGTATCAATGCCCATGCCGTGTAAGTTGCGAAAGCTCCCAGGAATAACAGTGCGAAGATCCCAGGGACGAGCCCGACAGCTGCTAGGCTACTCGGTAACGTGAGCATCCCGTTGGATACGACATCTGTAATCATAAGACCGGCGACGAGTGGCCAGCTCAACCTCTTGTATTTGATATCATGGCCGTCCTCGCGCCCGAATACATCTCCCGGCAATCCTCGGTATGACTGTTCGTCATCATCAACATCGTTATGAAAGATGCTACTTGAAATCCTCCGGGAATTTCGAATGTTGCCATTGCCCTCGGGTTCGTCGCTTTTCTCGAGCGTGGGCCGCCTCGGGCGTACAATGTTGACCATGGCGACTTCGTGGTTGATTACTTTGGCATACTGTGATACCTCCTCCACGATAACCTGCGACGATCTTTGGAGAGGGTGGGAGACATCTTATATTCTTGTTTTATCTAATAGCCGCGGCGTAATGTGTGATTGGATACAGAAAACGTCACTAAATTAGTCGATCACTTCGCTTCGAGATACGACTTTGAAGTACAGTACCGGTATGTTGCCCGGGGGGGGGGAAGTCAGCGAGAAGAATGCAACTCTTTTCTTGGCTCCCGGGATGCAGCATATTTAGTCGGACGTTAGAGTCGTTGACAGCCCATTCCAGATATCTCTGTACCTGATTAATGGGTAGCAACCAGGTCCAGAATATCGGGAACATTAGGGTCGGGTGAGATAAACTGTAACACATTTACGCTTGTCCTCGACGCTAAGTAGAAGGCATACATGGGTAGACTAAGCCACGTCCGTCATATCAACTCCACTCAACTACACACATTTTAAGGCTTCCTTAAAATTAACTGCACTGCTTTGCTTAGAAGCGAGATTTACGCATGAAAGAGTTAAGTATTATATTACGTCTGTTCAGATGCTTACCCCAATTAAACCCATTATCAATTCCACTGACCGCAGCCAAACAACTACAGTACACGAGAAAAAGCGAAAAGTGTATGTCCACCTACCGAGGTCAGTAGGGGTGCTTCAAGGTTTGATTGGCTGTCATTATGCCGATTAAGACCCATATTTCAAGCGGAAACCGATCGGCAAAAGCTGCTTTCTCTTGCAAGACCAGATACTGTGATAAACCGATGCCACGATGTTCGGGAAACTCTGCGCGACTTGACATGTCATATAGCGTCTTAGCCTCGGGGAGCAAGCAATCTCCTAGATCTAGTGTTATTATATACAGCCCAATTTGAAAATTTGACAGGCTCACGGCAACCTGCAGGCGGAACTTGGTCTTCGATCCGTGGTTTCATGAAAGTGCATATTTTGTCTGTAGCGTTCCCGTACCAACAAGCACGAGAAAGCTCCTTAAGAAGAGGCACTCTGATATTCAACATGGAGGCATTTTGTTTACACATTATCGAAGAAGGCAGACCCAAGCGCTTAAATGGCCTCGATCCTCGAAAGAATTTCCCCTTCGTGGTAGAGCTTACCTGGAAGATAGCTGGAACTACCTAGAGAGCGAAACCGGCGGGGGGTTATGTTGATGGAGAGTTATGGGGCAAGCTGGGCGAATGAGAAGCCTGGCAATGGTCATAGTGGGGAGCGGGCGGACAGAGCTTTGGTGCATTAGTGCGGGGCGGGTGCAGCGTAACATACCTAGATGATGTTTGGAGCTTAGGTAGACTCGCCGCCTGTTGCGAGTTTTGTAGTTGACCGAATACTGTACCAGTACATAGCTGCGCGCCGACTTCGCCCAGACTTTTCTGTGTCGCTTGTCGCTTGCACTACCTCGAGTCACCACAACTTTTCGGCATCACCAAAGGCCTCGAGTCGACTCTCAATTCGAGGAACTCCAAGCAATCCAGCAACACCCATTCAATTGACTTGTTGTATGGTGCATTGAGAGTACTCCGTGGATTCATTCAACCCCCCCTTGCTTGCCAATTGCTATCTGGAAGCTCTTTCGAGCTTGAAGCTATGGTCATCCACCACCTCCTCCGTGCCCGGGCTCCGGCAGCTCTGGGCCGGCCAGTTATTGCTTCACCGAGGCAATATGCGTATGGTTGCACAATCTGCGACACTGTTGAGATATCCCTTTAGCTGACCTCTCAAAATAGCCGTTACCTTAGCACCACCCCAGCTCGCCGTTCTGACGAAGGCCTGAACAAGGTCTCACGCCACATCACACAGCCCAAGTCGCAGGGTGCCTCACAAGCCATGCTATACGCCACTGGTTTGGAGAAGGAGGACATGTCGAAGGCCCAGGTTGGTATCTCGTCTGTGTGGTGGGAAGGCAACCCGTGCAACATGCATCTCATGGACCTCTCCGCCGTCGTCAAGAAGTCCGTTGCGGAAGCCGGCCTTGTCCCCTACCGATTCAACACCATTGGTGTATCGGATGGTATCTCCATGGGAACCACCGGCATGCGGTATTCTCTGCAGAGCAGAGAGATTATCGCCGACAGTATCGAGACCGTCATGCAGGGACAATGGTACGACGCCAATATTTCCCTGCCGGGTTGCGACAAGAACATGCCGGGCGTCCTGATTGCCATGGGTCGCGTCAACCGACCTAGCATTATGGTCTATGGAGGTACCATCAACCTGGCTGCACCGTGGACGGCAAGACAATCGACATGGTTAGTGCCTTCCAGGCATACGGACAATACATCTCGGGCGAAATCAACGAGGAACAGCGATTTGATATCATTCGCCACGCTTGTAA